>JACEFZ010006767.1:0-58235 GCA_014155875.1 Cepaea nemoralis | reverse complement strand
AAAAACCAAAAAAAAAGATGGAAGAGTATTGACAACGGAAAATCCTATTTCGGTGTACAAACTGTCTCTTCAGCAATACCCAATGTAGAGATCGTGAGAATCGAGCAGTTTGCGCATGCGCAACAGCATTTATATAACAACTGCTCCATTATCAACATTTCTGGTACCCATGTAAGACTGATCTACTTGGGAGCCCAGGTCAATATTACAAAAATTGCCTCGGTGGGAATTCGAACCCAAGACCACCGGGCCTGCTTGCAAGCGTCTAGCCACTACTTTACCTAGGCTTCCTGTTGCTGTGTGGCATCTCCCAGGTTCGAATCCTTATAAGGCGTGGATTTTATTTCTGTTGGGGGGGGGTGGGGGGGGCACTAGCCGGCTAACCTTAAATCCTCAGGCTCAACCCCTCCCCCACCTCCCCTTAACCCCCCACCCCCACCCCCACCACACACACACACACACACACACACACACACACACACACAAACCCTGTTTTACACCTCAAAGTACTATAGGTAGTAGACTTATCCACCATCTTTGATTCAGTGTTCACCATTTTCGATCTGGAGAATTCGTTGTTTGTTTAAACTACTGTACATTGTACGTACTTTAACGGTGTTCTTCTGTTATATGTTAGTCATACCTTTGGTATTATTGTCTCGCAATACCTCGATAGTGGTATTCTGTTGTTTACTGCCTTAGGGTGTGTTACCAGAAATGGCATGGTGACCCTTTGAATCAATGGTGACAGACAGGAAACGTTCAACGTTAGCCGATCCTGCTTGCCACATTCTCAACCGTTAGAAAATAAAGTTCGTTTTCTGTCTGTCTGTCTGTCTGTCTGTCTGTCTGTCTGGACCTCTCTCTCCTCTCTCTCTCTCTCTCTCTCTCTCTCTCTCTCTCTCTCTCTCTCTCTCTCTATCTCTCTCTCTCTCATTTTCACCATCTCTCTGCTTCCAATTGCTTTCCTCTCTCCACCCTCTCTTTCAGATTCTCTCGCCAATCTCTCTCGTTCTCTTTCGACTCTCTCCAGTATTTCTCTTTATGTCCCTCCATCTCTTTATCCCCTTCTATGTCTCTGTCTCTCTCTCTCTCTCATTCTCACTATCTCTCTGTCTCCCATTTGTTTTCTCTCTCTCTCTCTCTCTCTCTCCCTCTAATTCTGACTATCCTATCTCTCTGCTTCCCATTTATTATCCTCTCTCTCTCTCTCTTCCTCTCACTCTCTCTCTCAACCAACCAACCAACCAACCAACCAACTAACTAACTAACTAACTAACTAACTAACTGACTAACCAACCACCCATTCACCCACCCCATCAACCAACCAGCCAACCAACCAACCAGCCAGCCAGTCAACGAATCAACCAACCAACTAACCACAAAAAACCAACCCAAAAAGTTTAAATTTAAAATAGCTTCATATTACTATCTTGTCGAAGCACTTAACTTCCCCCCCCCCCCAACGTTTTCTCTCTCTTCTCTCTCTCTCTCTCTCTCTCCCCCTCCTCTTCTCTCTCTCTTCTCCTCTCTCTCTCTCATTTTCACATTCTCTTTCCAATTGCTTTCTCTCTCCCCCTCTCTTCAGATTCTCTCGCCAATCTCTTCCCCTTCTCTTTCGACTCTCCCCAGTATTTCTTTTATGTCCCTCCATCTCATTATCCCCCTCTATGTCTCTGTCTCTCCTCTGTCTCTCTCTCTCTCATTCTCACTATCTCTCTGTCTCCCATTTTTTTTCCTCTCTCCCTCCTCTTCTCTCTCTCTCCCCTCTCTCTCTCTCTTCTCTCTCTCTCTTTCACAAATTTCACTTTATTCTCTCTCGCTTTACGCATCTCTCCAGTATTTGCTTTATCCCCTTTTCCTCTCTTTCTTCCCCGCCTCTCTTCTCTCTCTCTCTCTCTCTCTCTAATTTGACTATCCTATCTCTCGCTTCCATTTTATTATCCTCCTCTCTTCTTCCTCTCCTCTCTCTCTCTCTCTCTCTCTTTTCCTCTCTCACTCTTTTTCACATTCTAACTTATTCTTTTTCTCTCGTTTTCTCCCCGCTCTCTTAAAAAATTTATCTTTATTTTATCCCCCCCCTCTCTCTTTTCCCTTCCCCCCCTTTCCCCTCTCTCTCTCTCTCTCTCTCTCCCTCTAATTCTGACTATCCTATCTCTCTGCTTCCCATTTATTATCCTCTCTCTCTCTCTCTTCCTCTCTCTCTCTCTCTCTATCTCTCTCTCTCTCTCTCTCTTCCTCTCTCACTCTCTTTCACATTCTCTCACTTATCTCTCTTTCTCTCGTTTTCTCTCCGCTCTCTTCAATATTTATCATTAGTTTATCTCCCTCCCTCTCTCTCTTCCTCCCCCCTCCCTCTCTCTCTCTCTTTCACAATATTTCACTTATCTCTCTCTCTCGCTTTTACGCCATCTCTCCGGTATTTTCTTTATCTCCTTCATCTCTTTCTTCCCCGCCCCCCCCCCCCCCACCTCTCTCTCTCTCTCTTCTCTCTCTCTCTCTCTCTAATTCTGACTATCCTATCTCTCTGCTTCCCATTTATTATCCTCTCTCTCTCTCTCTTCCTCTCACTCTCTCTCTCTCTCTCTCTCTCTCTCTCTCTCTCTCTCTCTCTCTCTCTTCCTCTCTCACTCTCTTTCACATTCTCTCACTTATCTCTCTTTCTCTCGTTTTCTCTCCGCTCTCTTCAATATTTATCATTAGTTTATCTCCCTCCCTCTCTCTCTCTTCCTCCCCCTCCCTCCTCTCTCTTCTTTCACAATATTTCACTTATCTCTCTCTCTCGCTTTTACGCCATCTCTCCAGTATTTTCTTTATCTCCTTTCATCTCTTTCTTCCCCGCCCCCCCCCCCCCTCTCTCTCTCTCTCTCTCTCTCTCTCTCTCTCTCTCTCTAATTCTGACTATCCTATCTCTCTGCTTCCCATTTATTATCCTCTCCTCTCTCTCTCTTCCTCTCACTCTCTCTCTCTCTCTCTCTCTCTCTCTCTCTCTCTCTCTTCCTCTCTCACTCTCTTTCACATTCTTTCACTTATATCTCTTACTCTCGTTTTCTCTCCGCTCTCTTCAATATTTATCATTAGTTTATCTCCCTTTCTCTCTCTCTTCCTTCCTCTCTCTCTCTCTCTCTCTCTCTCTCTCTTCCTCTCACTCTCTCTCTCTCTCTCTCTCTCTCTTCCTCTCACTCTCTCTCTCTCTCTCTTCCTCTCACTCTCTCTCTCTCTTCCTCTCACTCTCTCTCTCTCTCTCTTCCTCTCACTCTCTCTCTCTCTCTCTCTCTTCCTCTCACTCTCTCTCTCTCTCTCTCTCTTCCTCACTCTCTCTCTCTCTCTCTCTCTTCCTCACTCTCTCTCTCTCTCTTCCTCTCACTCTCTCTCTCTCTCTTCCTCTCACTCTCTCTCTCTCTCTCTCTTCCTCTCACTCTCTCTCTCTCTCTCTCTCTCTTCCTCTCTCACTCTCTTTCACATTCTTTCACTTATATCTCTTACTCTCGTTTTCTCTCCGCTCTCTTCAATATTTATCATTAGTTTATCTCCCTTTCTCTCTCTCTCTTCCTTCCTCTCTCTCTCTCTCTCTCTCTCTCTCTCTCTTCCTCTCACTCTCTCTCTCTCTCTCTCTCTCTCTCTTCCTCTCACTCTCTCTCTCTCTCTCTCCCTCTCACTCTCTCTCTCTCTCTCTTCCTCTCACTCTCTCTCTCTCTTCCTCTCTCTCTCTCTCTCTCTCTCTTCCTCTCACTCTCTCTCTCTCTCTCTCTCTTCCTCACTCTCTCTCTCTCTCTCTTCCTCACTCTCTCTCTCTCTCTCTCTTCCTCTCACTCTCTCTCTCTCTCTTCCTCTCACTCTCTCTCTCTCTCTCTCTCTCTTCCTCTCACTCTCTCTCTCTCTCTCTCTCCTCTCTCTCTCTCTCTCTCTCTCTTCCTCTCACTCTCTCTCTCTCTCTTCCTCTCACTCTCTCTCTCTCTCTTCCTCTCACTCTCTCTCTCTCTCTTCCTCTCACTCTCTCTCTCTCTCTCTCTCTCTCTCTCTTCCTCTCTCACTCTCTTTCACATTCTCTCACTTATATCTCTTTCTCTCGTTTTCTCTCCGCTCTCTTCAATATTTATCATTAGTTTATCTCCCTTTCTCTCTCTCTTCCTTCCTCTCTCTCTCTCTCTCTCTCTCTCTCTCTCTCTCTCTCTCTCTCTCTCTCTCTCTCTCTCGTTCTCCCTATGTGTGTATGTGTGTGTATGTGTGCGCGCGTGTGTGTGAAAACATATCTGAAGTTAATGGTCCACAAACTTCCAGATGGCATCACAGTAAGGTCATAAAGCCTCGGAAATCAAATCTTGTCCACAAATCAACTGGTTTATGCTTGGACTGTTGAACTGATAGCGAGTTATCACCATCGATTCACTACGTCCCCTCCCGGATTCCAACAGATGCTATCAATTGATTTCTAGTCTGTCCTCCAGTCAGAAACTGTTGCCCAAATCACACAGATGGCAATGAATGCATCCTCCTAATTGATGCCTCTCCAGTTTTTCTTTTCTCTAGTTTTACTTCTCTCTGGTGGGTTCCAATCTCTGGCATGTTATTCGGGGAGGGATGAAAATGTTTAGCAATTCCCGACCGAATGTGTGTATTATCATTTCCCTTGTTCTTAATTTAGATTTGATATGTTTTAGCACGCTGATTTTCAATTTTGTTTAGAGTATATTGTTTTTATTAATAATCTCGGCTATTTGTATTTCGCGAAATTTTAGGCACGGGAGATGTAGGATGTTTAGGGAGGATTTTAAAACATCGTGGAAAGAGGAGAAGACAGACTCTGGTGAAGTGATAGATACAGGTGTTACTATATGGCTCATCAAAGGAACCGACAAATTACATATGTAGGGTATATCAACTGACTATGTGGAACAGTGCTCTTTGGTGTATGCTGAAAACTACAGGGCAAGAGAGGCATAGGCTGACAGAGAAAGGTGTGTGGGAGGTTTAACAGCTAGGAAACAAATAATATCAGCAAATTCTTCAACTTCTTCCCCTCCTGCGTCTCTTCCTTTACCACCTCTGTCTCCTTCTCTTTCTTCTTCTTCTTCTTCTTCTTCTTCTTCTTCTTCTTCTTCTTCTTCTTCTTCTTCTTCTTCTTCTTCTTCTTCTTCTGCTTCTGCTTCTTCTTCTTCTTCTTCTTCTTCTTCTTCTTCTTCTTCTTCTTCTTCTTCTTCTTCTTCTTCTTCTTCTGCTTCTGCTTCTTCTTCTTCTTCTTCTTCTTCTTCTTCTTCTTCTTCTTCTCCTTCTTCTTCTTCTTCTTCTTCTTCTTCTTCTGCTTCTTCTTCTTCTTCTTCTTCTTCTTCTTCTTCTTCTGCTGCTGCTGCTGCTACTTTTTCTTCTTCTGTTGATGCGGCCGCTGTTGCTCTGCTGCTGCTGCTATTGCTGCTGCTGTTGCGGTTAAGCTTATGTCCTATATTTCTTGGTTCGTTATTTTGCTGTGCCTGTCTATAGCAGAGCTTTACGGCCGACACATCCGACTTCTTCCCACATTCGTTGAACGAGTTAGCCTTCCTGAGTAGTTCCGTAGGACATTCCATTGCGTCAAGGTAGTGACTTCATCATCACCCTCCCATCTATCGGTGCTGCTGCCCCAGCTTACCCTCCAGAACATGCCACTCGGTCCATGGAAGAAGGTAGGGCAGAACATAGGTAAACCCCCTCATCGATGGCTGATTCCATAAAACCAGAGCGGGCACATCATGCTATGACAGTGGGCTAATCCCAGGAATTTTGACGTCCTGTACATAGCTGCATAGCATCATTTCCATATATCCAGTCTCCCGTTCACCACGAATTGCTCCTCTATATTCCAGCAGGAAGTTGTCCTTAGATTCGGGACATTAATTTTTATTTTATGGCCTCTAATCTACATAGACAGAATATCCAAAGAAGCAAGCCGTGACAGAACAGATTCAGAAAATGTAGAACTCAGTGTGTATTATCTTGTGAAAGGCTCTTTTAAACAACACCAATGTATGAATCAATCAATCATACAAATGTAAAAATGAATGAACGAACGAAAAAATCAATCAATCATACCAATGTATACATGAATGAACGAACGAATGAATTAATTAATCATGCCTTTGTATAGATGAATGAACGAACGAACGATAATATCAATCAATTATACCAATGTATAAATGAATAAAAACTACTGAGCGCAATCTTGCCAAGAAATCAACATACAGCTGAAAGATGCTGATGTTGACAGCGATGTCCTGTAAAGGATATGCAAAATGAATAAACGAACGCGCAGATCAATCAATCATATTAGTGAATGAATGAACCAACGAGCAAATCAGTCGATCATACCAATGTATGAATGAATGAACAAACGAACAAATCAATCAATCAATCAACCTAATTTCTAAAGGGTGTCGTCATGTATGAATTGACTGTCTCATATACCAGAACCCGGTGCTGTTGTTCGGTAGCAGTGAACGGGTTTCACAATTCATTGTCATACTTCTTCTTCTTCTGCGTTCATCCGGAGTTGTTTTTTTTCGGACGTGATTGCGTTGTGCCTGTTTACAGCAGAGCTACGTTCTTTCGCCGTTAGGCCGACACATCCGACTTCTGCGGGCATTTGTTGACCGGGTTAAACTTCCCGGGGATTCATTGTCATACAGAGTTGATGGTTCGAAGTCAGCTGCGGGCAATTTGGAAGCAGGCCGCTTTGCGTTGATTTCAACTGTATGAGGCAACGGTCGCTCAGAAAGCAGTGGCAAAGTATTGCACCTAAAAACTGTTTAGTAAAATACAGTCAAAAATGATGGGGTTAGTTGCGTCGTCCTGTAAAGGACATACAATTAACATTTTTTATACAAATATCAGACTAAGACAGGGTTCCAAATGTTGCTGTTATGAAGCCGGGGGCGGGGTTTGGGTGAGCGCCCAACCTTGCATAAATACCCCAATGGCTCGTGCATTCATCACCTCTACAGCAAAAGTCCAACTCTTGGCCTTTTCGTGGCAGAACTGTTTTAACTAACAGGAGAAGGGGCGGCGGTGAGTCAATAGCGCCGAGAAATAACCAGAACGCTCTAGATGTGTATGCACGTACATGCATGTGTAGACACTTGTGTGCGTGCCTACACACCTAAACTCGAGTAAGACCACAGTCTGCTGTAGCAAAGGAAAGGTGCTGAAGACGGAGGCAACCAGCCAGGAGGCGCACCACAGAAATCAGGATGCCACGCAATCACGCCATGAAATATGTCGACAACTGCTAAATGTTATGGTGCTCGCCATACTTTGGACCCCCAGGCAGGTGCAGTGCCAGGCCCCATGCCGCGAAATGATCCAACCACAACTACTGGAGGTCCTTCTCGGATGTCCTGTGGAACCAGGGGACCTAAGAATAGAGCGTCTGGCCATACCAAACAAAGACTAAAAATAATGCACTGGAATGCGGAGGGAGTCAGCAACACACAAAATAATAGAAATAGAAAACATCTTGGACCAAGAAAAGAAACTCAACTCAACGAACATATAGCCTTCAAAATTAGATTCTACCAATGTTACCGATCTGACAGACAGGAAAGGCGAAAGGGTGGGATACTGACCATTGTAGAAAAACAATAATAATAACATCGCTGCTTCCCAAATTGAAGTTTACATGGAAGGGCTGAGTATCAGACACTTAAACTTAAGACAGGCAATACAGACCGCCATCTGATCAATTATACTGTCCAAGTGACCGCCCACAGGCCCTGGACACACTACCATTAAAAGAAAAAATAATTGTGTTTGGCGACTTCAACAGCCACTCGCAGAACTGGGGCTATGATCACATGGACCAGAGAGGAGAGAGACTGGAAGACTGGCAGGATGCGAATAGAATCATCTTGATTAACAAGCCGTCCGACCCACATACTTTCTACTCGAGATCATGGCACACTACAACTACACCTGACCTGGCTTTTCATTCACCAGACCTGAAGTGGAACATTACACGAATTGTTGGGAAACAACTTGGTGGCAGTGACCATCGGCCAGTCTTTCTAACTGTAGAAAATGAGCTTGTAAGTGAAAGCAGCACCCTCTCGAGGTGGAACTACAAGAAAGCAGACTGGGCAGTGTACAAGCATCGCACCAGCATACTGGTTAGAAACCTGAACACTGAGAAAGACATAAATAAAGTAGTTGAAGAGTTTGGGAAATGCATACTACAGGCAGCACGAGAAACAGTACCAAGAGGAGCCCGTAAACATTATAAACCCTACTGGAGTAGTGAACTGGAACAGTTGCATAATGATGTAGAAGTGTGTAGAAAGCAAGCAGAGGCCAAACCCAGCCAAGAGGACCACAATAAATACCAGCACGCAAAAGCCAAATTTCAAAGGGCGAAGCTGCAGGCTAGACGGAAAAGCTGGCAGGAGAAAACAGAGTCTCTGAACTTTGAAAGAGAAACAAGGAATTTGTGGAAGCTAATAAAACAACTTAACGATGAGGGCACAGGGAGAAACTCAAAAATTGCACTACATAAAGACGGAAACATTTTAACAGGAAAGCAAGCAGCTGACCATTTTGGGGACTCATTCGCACAAGATAACAATATAGACATTAGTCCAGAGAAACAACTAGAGATTCGAGAGACATGGCAACATACAGGACAGAATGAAACAGTACATGAGGTTCCGGAGGCACCTATCACAATCAGCGAATTGCAGCTGGCCATATCAAAACTGAAAATGAGAAAGTCACCAGGAGCTGATGGTATCTCCAATGAAATGATCAGGAACCTAGGAATAGAGGCCAAAGCAAAGCTGTTGCAGATCTTCAATAACAACTGGACCTTAGGCAGTGTTCCACAAGCCTTGAGAGAAGCAATCATGATACCCCTCCTAAAATCAGTGAAAGATAGTTCCATTGCCTCCAGCTACTGACCAATTAGCCTCACCAGCTGTCTTTGCAAACCAATGGAGCGCATTATCAATCACAGACTGCAGTGGTACATTGAAAGTGAAAACATCCTTGTGCAAAAGCAGTCTGGCTTTAGGCAGTGCTACTCTACGGAAGATCAGACAACCTACCTCTCTCAAGAAATTGAGGATGCATTCCAAGAGAAGAAGCTGGTGCTTGCTGCGTGGATAGATCTGAAGAACGCCTTTGACAAGGTCTGGAAAGAAGGGCTGATGAAGAAACTGAGAAACTGTAAAGTAAATGGTAGAATGTGCAAATGGATTAAAGCATACTTGCACAATAGAAAAGCCCGAGTACAGATAGACGGACTCAAGAGCAAGAAAGTACTACTGCGTCACGGTGTTCCCCAGGGCGGAGTCTTGTCCCCCACACTTTCTCTAATCTTCATCAACGATCTTGTTGCTAATCTACAGCATGAAATTAAAGCGGCAATGTACGCTGATGACCTGGTTCTATAGAGCACAAATGAACATGCATCAGTGGCCACCAGATCGCTACAAAAAGCTGTAGATGCATTTGTTGCATGGGCAAATAGATGGTGTGTCAGCATAAACACTGACAAGTGCAACACCACTCTATTCTACCCTCACTCCAAATCAAAAGGCAGGGATCATCCAGATAAATGGAATACCACTTAGAGAAGATACAGAACCAGCATACCTTGGAGTAACATTTGATGGCAAGCTGACATGGAGCAACAAAGTAGTAGCAAAAGCCACAAGGAAAATAGCCATCCTGAGAAAACTAAGTGGAACCACATGAGGAGGCAGTGCGAAAATACTTAGCAAAGTTTATCAACAGAGCATACGACCACACCTGGAATACGGGTCAACTGCGTTGTGTTCAGTATCAAAAACCACACTACAAGAGCTGGACAAGGTGCAAAATCAAGCACTTAGAGTCACCACTGGAGGAATGAGATCAACCCCTATAGTGGAGATGGAGAAGATGGCGAAGACACAAGCACTGAGAGAGCGCAGAGATACGAAAACGCTAAAACAAGCAGAAAAGTTCATCGGCTTGTCATGTCACCCTGTGAAGAACAGATTTGAAAACATAGCTATGGGGCGATTGAAAAGAAACAATTTTATCCACTAGGCGAAACGACTATACAGAGAAACCCCCGATCTGCCCACAGTTGGTATCCCCCTGAAAACTATTCCAGAGCGAACTCCATCGAAAGATGAACATAGACTGACTCTACAGATCCAGACAAAGGTAAGAGGAATATTTGAAAAGGAAGAACAGAACGGTGTATAGCGCAGAACAGCCACTCTCAGCTTCCTTGATGAAGAATACCTACAGGACCTTTGGATCCGAGTCTACACAGATGGGTCAGCACAACATGCTGTTCGAAATGGAGTGGGAGTTACATAGAATACCCAAATAATACTAGGGAAAGTATTGCCATAACTATGATGCTGAAATTGAGGCAATCAAGATAGCAAAAGAGAAATTACTAAATATCAACCATGGTACACAACCTGTGGTGCTATTGACAGATGCAAAATCAGTACTCGAGGCGCTCCTGTCTGGGAAATCGCCAGTACTAAGGACACTAGTTTCTGAACTTAGCAGTCAGTATAAGCCATAAGGTCACCATACAGTGGATACCATCCCACTGTGGAATATCCGGAAACGACAGAGCTGATCGATTGGCTAAGGAAGGAGCAAAAGAAGAACAGCCTGATGTGCCCGTTACATACCACCAAAAGAAAAGAATGATCAAATCAGTCAGAAAGCCACCAAAACCTGCTCAAGATGACTACCACATTATGGACAGACCAGAACAAGTCATTATTCTGCGCCTCAGAACAGGACACAATAGATTACGCAACCACATGTATACAAAATTCAAGATTGGTGAATCAGCCATGTGCACATGTGGATTGGCGTCGCAGACAGCAGAGCACATACTCCAAGACTGCCCAAAATATAACATATCTAGGCAAACCTTCTGGCCTAGAGAGACAACAATGGAAGATAAACTCTATGAACCGCTGAGTGAACTTAAAAAAAAAGACAGTTTAATTCATACAAGAGACAACATTGCAGTTATAGACATATTTCAAGCGAAAGAAAGAAAAAGAAGAATAAGACATGAAATGAACCGGTCGAGGCAGTGGAGGTGGCGATAAAGAAGGTAGAGTTTCTAAACTGTAACATCTACCGTGGGTGGTGGGTGTACAAATTAGCAATTGCTTTGCGTAAGAAACATCCTTCAAGGCATACAAATATATAATTCATTAGGGATAATTATGGCAATTACTTCCTTTGCACCAGGGGAAAATACTCTGTATGGACACAGAAACCACATATTTTTTAGGGAAAATGGATGTGCCGAAATATTGAATTTCCCCAGCACATGAAATCGTTAATGACGAGAGAAGAGCATTCGAAAATCGATGGATAATCAGCGACATCTTCTGGCTGGTGTTTCAGCATCTGGCGTTACTGCGTTATTAGATTGGAGAACGCCGCATTCGCTCGCAGGCTGTTACAATATCTTCTTGTCAAGTCTTCATTAATCTAATCCTTGCAACAGAGTACTGCATTTTGGGTGAAATCGTATTCCTCTTTGGACAACATTCACCTTCAAAGGTGTAGTAACGTGAATGGACAGGCGGTGCTGCAGCCAAACTGGGCAAGATCTACACAGTACGAAATTCTGTTGCTAGAGTCCTCACCGTCATCAAACAGACACAAAAGGACAACCTGCGTAGATTTTACCGCAAGAAAGCTCACAAGCCCAAGGATCTCCGACAGAAGAAGACTAGGGCCATGCGTAGGGTTATCAAACCTTATGAGCTGACCTGGAAGAAGGAGCTGAGGAAACAGCGCCTATACCCTCTGAGAATATATGCTGACAAGGAATAAAAATGGTAATTAAAAAGAATAGGGAAAAAAGGAAATATTTTTTAAAAAGTGTCTCGGCCTTTTGGCTATGATCAGAGTGTAGTATCTACTCTTGATCTGGCCAGGGCCACCAGCAGATGCGGTCATCCGAATGACACTCAGGGACGTGGAACTCCATAGGGCGGCTCTAGCCCCTGAGGAATCGCAAGCCCTTAAAAACAATTTTTTTTTTAATATGATGGTAATGAAATCCAGACAATACATAATGTTACGGGTGTTGATCGACCTTAATCTATATCTATAAAACAGAGTGTATGTTTGTGGGTATTTATGTATTGGATGCGTTCGATAACGGTACATCCGATTGAGATGAAATTTTCTACACGTCTTCCTTTCATTCCTGTGCAACCGACTATAATAGTTTCTTAGTGTAAAATCTTCTACTTATTTAATAACATTTACTTTTCCATTTTCATTATATAATGTCTATATAGCAGGGGGACTTCACTCTAGAAAAGTTATTTCAAGGGGCATAACTTTTAATAACATTTCTATATACTTTATAGTCATATTGTTGGACTTACTTGCACTATTATTAAACTCTTTGTCTATAGTTATTTTTAGGCATATGAGTTATAATAAATAATGATATAATCTTTAAGGCATTTTCAAAGTTTGCATAAAAATAATGCATAATGCATAACATTGTAACCCATCTTTTTCTGCTTACAGAACTTATCAACTGTCATGTCGGTGAATAAAAACAGTTTTCATTAAAAATAATGAATGGTGTGTGGAAGGACATTCTTTTAAGTTACTGTGCGCCAGGAGCTGGGCGAAACCACGCCGGGTCAGATAGATAGACAGACAGACAGATAGTCTGGAACGGAAGCTTATTTGACTACTTATATGAATTAAATGACATGCTCCCCACCAGGGCCTGGGTGAAGCCGGGCCGGGTCAGACAGACAGACAGATAGACAGACAGTCGGGAACGGGAGAGCTTATATGACTACGTATATGAATTAAATGAGATGCTCCCCACCAGGGACTGAGTGAAGCCGGGCCGGGACAGACAGACAGACAGATAGACAGACAAACAGATAGTCGGGAACGGGAGAGGTTATATGACTACGTATATGAATTAAATGAGATGCTCCCCACCAGGGACTGGGTGAAGCCGGGCCGGGTCAGACAGACAGACAGACAGACAGATAGACAGACAGACAGATAGTCGGGAACGGGAGAGCTTATATGACTACTTATATGAATTAAATGAGATGCTCCCCACCAGGGACTGGGTGAAGCCGGACCGGGTCAGCCAGACAGACATACAGACAAACAAGCAGACAGACAGACAAACAAGCAGACAGACAGACTGATAGATAGATAGATCCCCTCCAGGGCCTGGGCGAAGCCGGGCCGGGTCAGCTAGTACAAAATAAAGGATAGAAGTAGAAATCACAGAACTAACCAAACTGCTGATATATATTAAACTTCGGGTACACAAAGGCACACAGATCGACTTCATTGCACAGTTTTATTGTATATGGTTCGGCCTCTTTCACCAGGGTGGCCTGTCGAAATTGTCGTACAAATCACGAACTCCGTTGCTCCCGCGACGACTCCCATGAATCTCCAAAAAAATTGAACTCGTGAACCGAACGACGGAGCCAGGAATCGAACCAGGACCTTCGGAACTCGACGGAGATTCTCGAGTACACTAAGATTCAAATATGTAACCTCTAAATGGCGATATCATTTGCTCAAGCTATTTCCCTCGTGAGATTCGATAGTTGCCCTTAAAACTTGTGCCGTCGATAGTCATGTCTGTCATCACTTGACTGCATAGAGAAAACAAAGTAACCACATACAGACTAGCCGGTGAACAGACGGACATTTGAAGGGACAGGAAGAGATATTGTGACCGACTAACTGACTTGCCGGCAGGAAAACAGGCGGGCGGGCTGAGTCGAATGGCAGGGGTGTAGGGACAGACAGACAGACAGACAGACAGACAGACAGACAGACAGACAGACAGACCTTAATCACGAATGGTGCAAACGTGACGCAATACTAAGGGGAACAATGACAAAATAGTGTAGAAAATATTACTTCATGCAATCTTACTTCCCTTGGAACAATTACAAAATAGTGTAGAAAATTTTACTTCAAGCAATCTTACTTCCCTTGTACAAACTTTAAGGAAAATCTTAATTGCCAGAGAGTCATCGCTAGCAGAATACTGCTAGATATCGTTAACTGTTGTATCGCTACTGATAAGCATCCTGAACGACTGGTTAATAAATAACTCTTCTTCTCCACCTTTGTCTTCCACTGCCTCTTCGTTATCTCCTGTTTCTTCCGTCTTTTTCTTTCTTGTTCTGCTTCCTCGTTTTCTTGCTCATCAATCATCTTGCTCATCGTTCTAATTCTTTTTTTCTGCTTCTTCCTCATCCTCATTCTTCCAATTTCTTCTTCATAGTTCTTCTTTTTATTTCTTCTTCTAAGTTCTTATTTCTTCCTCTACTCTTCATTCTACCTATTCTTCTTCTACCTTCTTCTTCTTCTTCTTCTTCTTCTTCTTCTTCTTCTTCTTCTTCTTCTTCTTCTTCTTCTTCTTCTTCTTCTTCTTCTTCTTCTTCTTCGTTCACCTTCAAATTTCATCCTGAATATATATTAAAGACAGCAGAAGTCAACGTAAGGTTTTTTTTACATCTTCAAAGACTTTTGTCTTCAAGTGAAATCTATGTGACATCTGGAGACTTTCTTAGATGGAAAGAGGTAAGTCCGTAATCACAATACGTTACTGCTTTCTCCACATCGTGTCATAGTCTATAAGAGCCTCCTTTCATTCTGGTTATCTGAGTTATTTTTCATTTTCCTTTCCTCTTCTTTGCCGGTCTCCCCTGGCCTAGAGGTTAGCAGATTTCTCCGTAACCCCGAATACTCTCGTGGTTGACGTGAGCGCACGAGAATTGGAAGCGGTTCGAGTCGCGCCAGTGACTTATGAGAGTATGGAGCCGGTCGCTCAGAAAGCAATGGCAAACTACTGAGCGTAATCTTGCCAAGAAATCAACAATCAGCTGAAAGATGCTGATGTTGACAGCGATGTCCTGTAAAGGATATGCAAAACATTTTTTTCCTCTTCTTTATTGACGTGTTCATGATTGGCTGGATTTTACAGCTAAATTTTCCACGGGATATGGTAGCCAGTCTTACGCCAACCCTCATTCTTCGCCTCTTACGACATACATTCATTGTACAGGGTGTATTTTTAACGACTGTGCAATGTTGGAAAATATTGCCGGTTCAGGTTTTGTATTCACCCTTTGTAAAGTTCAGGCAACATAATAGGTTATTACATACAGAGTGTTACTACACTTTGCTTCCCTTATGGGTGGGTTGATAGCACACGAACGGACTTGATATGATAAGTGTATGTATTTATTTATCTATTTTGCGTAGGCTCGCTTTGAACTCTATCGTAGTCCATATATGTAATGCTACTAGTAGTAGTTGCTATATGTAGTGAGTGCAAATAAAAACTAATTAACTAACGAACATCATAAATGGAAATTGAGAAACTAATAAACTTGGCGAATAATAACATTTATACCTCGGTACTACAAAAACAAAAATAATGAAAAGTTATCAAATAAATACGTGCAGGTCCGCATGGCCGAATGGATAAGAACGCGTGTTCTTAAACATCCGGTGTGCTGATGCCGAGGTAAGCGGTTCAACCCCTACACCGACAGCTGGACTAAAATGTTGACCTGTCGTCCTTGACTTTGGGACGTAAATTACAAGTACCTCTGAAGTCAGAATGAGTTCGCCTGATGGCGTGGGACACTGTTAAAAGGGAAAGCTAATCCACGCGCAAAATTTAGTCCATCACTACTATAAATAGTGTATGGACTACGCTTGAGTTCAAAGCGAGCGAGCGCAAAAAAATAAATAAATAAATAAATACGTCAACAAACATGCAGAGAATGCAAGCTAAGAAATTACGGGAAGTGAGTAGCTTTGAATACGTTTACTGCGACGGCCTATGAAAATGTCTTCTTCTTCTTCCTCTTCTTCTACTCTACCCTCATTTAACTCAATGAAGTATTGAGAGGAGATGTAAAGATCTTAATTTCGTCTTGGGCATCTTCGTGTAGACAGTCAAATCTTTTACAGCCGTGCCGGGTCTGTCGTAGATTAATATTTAACTGTATACTGCTCATCGCGAATGTTAAGACATAAATTATAAGAACAAACATAATCTATAAAAACTAAAATAGTTAAAATCTTCATGGTTTGGAATAGAGAACACCAAATGTCAGATAACTAAGAACATGCATATTTCCCCTGGCAACATACTGAAGTGAAACTGAACATTCAACATACTGAAGTGAACCTGGATATTCATCATGCTGAAGTAAAACTGGATATTCAACATACTGAAGTGAACCTGGACATTTAACATACTGAAGTGAAACTGGACATTCAACATACTGAAGTAAAACTGGACATTCAACATACTGAAGTAAAATTGGACATTCAACAATTTATATGAACAAACACATACGCGCCTGTAGGTCAGCATGGCCGAATAGATAAAAGCGCTCGCTGGGTGGGTTCCTCTGATGGCAAGGGACACTGGTGATAGGGAAAGCTAATCCACACGCAAAATGCAGTCCAGTACACTAGACGTTGTAGTGCGTGTATGGACTACGCTTGATTTCAAAGCGAGCGAACGAAAACAAAAACAAACCAAAAAAACCTACGCGCCTTTGAATATAAGTATTACAGAAGAGTATTAAATATGTATTGGACGAAATAAAAGACAAAAGATATATCCAATTGTGGAATTGGTTGATTATTCTTCTTTTGCTTCTTCTTCTCTTACTCAGTTTACGCAATGAAGTGTTGACGGGTGATGTCAGGATCTTTTATATTCACTTTATAATGCTCTTTGTAAGTTGATAGCCATTTCTCTAAGGTTGTTCTTGACACCATCACTTCATCTTTTACGTGGTCTTCCCCTTGCTCTGTATCCATTATATTTCTTCTGTGTAGCTCTTTGTGGCAGGTGGTACCACGGCATTCTTGTAAGGTGACCAACCCGTTTAATCTGTTGTTCTTTAATGAAGTGCATGACTTGGTTTCAAACCTAGTCTTCTTATAATGCCCTCATTCCTAATTCTGCCTCTCGCGATTATTCCCGCATCTCTTCCCAAGCATCGCATCTCTGTTATGATTTTGCGCTCATTAGTTGCAGTAAACGTCCATGTTGATATTGGTAGTATATTTTCGACCAAACAATAGTTCTTATGAGATTTGCTTCAGTACTTAAAGATATCTTTCTATGCGACAGATTGATAATTAAGGCTAAGAAAATTGAGGAAAATAAAATACTGCAGGCATGTAAAAAGACATGAATGTCTGGAAAAGATAATTAAGGACGTACGGGGGAAAAGGAAACTGGAAAAACGTCTAGGTAAATGGATAAGGGATGTGATAGATAATGTACACATGACAGCAATAAAGGTAAGTCATCCGGTTCAAGACAGAGATAAATTTCGAAAGATTGATATAGGGGCGAAGTTCTGCCAGGGAAACGTCAGTGGATGACGATGGTAAGCATGAATCTGTACAATTGTGTTCCAATTAAAGGTAATGCTTTGTTTCTCTGGATGATCGCTACATGGGTAACTACGTACACGAAATCGAGTACATTCCATGCCCTACTTTGTTATAACGTGAAGCGTCTTGTGAAGTTTGATGTTGAGAGTTTACACTACATAAATGAAACATGTGCATTATACTTGTTCCTTTTCTCCCTAGTCTTATCAGATATGACTGAGCTACCGTATGATAGTAGACGGTACTACCTGCTCTCTGTTAGCGCCGAATGTTGGGTCATAGTCAGATATGACTGAGCTACCGTATGATAGTAGACGGTACTACCTGCTCTCTGTTAGCGCCGAATGTTGGGTCATAGTCAGATATGACTGAGCTACCGTATGATAGTAGACGGTACTACCTGCTCTCTGTTAGCGCCGAATGTTGGGTGGTGCTCAACAAAACCGACACCCCACATTGTGCTATTGTCTCCTGCGAAGAAGCGTTATTGGGAGGGTTCAAGCCTAATCCCGGTGAGAGGAAATGCAACCTAACGATTAAATGTCATGGCAGGGTAGACCAGGCCCTACGCCTTGGTCGGCAAATGGTCAAGGATCGAAGCTCCTACAGGTGGACAGTTAGAGCATTGCTTTGCTGATCCGGCAGCTTCTGCAGCTTGTCGTGTTCCAGCTGTATTGATGTTATTTTTTCCCTGGAGTAAACAAGGCAGGCCGAGAGAGGGATCATGCTGCATGGACAACACAGTTTCAACAATTCAGCCCTGACTTTGTGCTATGGAGAGCTATAACTCCACCCATGTGTTGTAGTTACTATACGTTTTTATTTTAATTTTATTTTTTTTATTTAGGCACAATGTAACAAACTTTCGTCTGTGAAGACGGCAAGTTCTATGTATATATGCTCTCTTAAGTGTATAGATTGGGAACTAACACTGAACAAATTTAGAATGTAACAAATTTTGAATTACCCTGATTACAAAGTTAACAATAATGACTATACAGAAGAAGTCAGAAGGAGGTCCATAAAATGAATAAGTTGAGTTAAGCTGTGTGGAATAATCTAAATGTTTGTGACTTGTGTGTGAAATAAACTAAACGACAATGCCGGTTGTGTGGAATAAACATGATAGAGAACGTTCTGCGAAATAAACTAATTGATAGTTACATTTGTGTGAAATAGACTTAAAGTGAGTGATATGTGTGTGAAATAAATGTCCCCTCTTAGCGACAATTGTGTGAAATAAATAGTATGTTAGTGACATTTTTGTATGTGCATGTGTATGTGTGTAGGTGTGTGCGCACGCGCATTCTTTGACCAGGATCAGTATTACATGAAACCTGGCTAACATTTAGTTTATGCCCCTGTGATTTGAGAACCCTGAATTCTCCAGCACACGGCGTGTGCCTATCTTTGGCTGGAAGGGATGAACAACTAAAATACCAACAAGCTACACCCACTGTTGCTCACGCCGTAGGCCAGACTGTTGTACCAGGGAAATCACCTGACCTGATAGTTCCACGGTAAACTTAACGAACCTCGGTATACATTATAAATGAGAATGTTCACGTGGAGTGAACCAGAAACAGGTTTCAACGTAGACCATTGTTTACTTTGAACTCATTGCTACCGTATCAACTTAGCATAAATCAATAGTGATTTGACGTTACACACTGCTGTTCGTGCCATGAATAGAAGCTGCTGAAATACTAGAGAACACAAATATATGTACACACAGAGATATTTAAATAGGCGTGTGCAGTTGAAAATCTCTAAATGAGGTGCCTGAGATGTGTTCTGTCTCCTGGTTTGTGTTTAGTATACGGTGACCATAACCAGAGAACAATAAAATATATTCCAGGGATGGATGTTGGTGATCACATATAAATAACTTATGCTGTGCTGATGACACAGTTGTGATAGCAACAAGTCAGTATGAACTAAATAAAGAAAATGATTGATGTCGTGGTTGTAGACAGTTAAAACATGGGCCTCAGTTTCACTAATAGGAAGATTGAAGTACACGTTAATAGTAATTTCAAAAATACAGAAATATCAACGTGCGAACTCTTTGAGGTCACTAAGACAGTTCATACATAAAAACAAATGTATTGTTTGGCTCTCATAGTAGAAGAAGAAGAAGAAGAAGAAGAAGAAGAAGAAGAAGAAGAAGAAGAAGAAGAAGAAGAAGAAGAAGAAGAAGAAGGAGGAGGAGGAGGAGGAGGAGGAGGAGGAGGAGGAGGAAGTAGAGATTAGAGAACGCACTAGGCAACATAAAATTTGAAAGCTATAGCTACCGACCATTTGGAGGTGACAGGTTCAAATCCCTGTCGGTAACAATAGCTTTCAATTGTAATATTCTCTCGTGCGACTCTTCTTCTACTTCTATGAGAGCGAAACAATACATGTGTGTTTATGTATGAACTGTTTTAGTCTGTCTGTCTGTCTGTCTGTCTGTCTGTCTGTCTGCTCTAGCGTGCACGTTTGTAAACAGTGCAGCTGGGATTAAACGCTTTCATAATATTCAGTGTATCAAACGATAGAAACTTACATTTTTTAGTACAAATCTACCCACTAAAAGAATTGACTATGCTGAAATCGTCACCTACTTACATTCTGAGCCAGATAATCCATTCCTCGATTCACTTAATATCAAAACATGCTCGCCAACGCATGATTCCCAGCATGTGATTGAGGGTGCTTCACTGCCAACTTATTTTCGCAAACCATCAGAAAATACCCAGGTGAGGCTTTTATCTGTCCTGTTTGTCAGGTACAACACATCAACATTTGCTCAATTTTGACAAATGACGGTAACGCCCAGCTGTTCATATCTTGACTCTGTGGTCTAATTAGATCATGTCAACCCTACCAACGGACTCCTCATCCTTCCTGCACCCCTGAAATGCAAGCTAACTTTGTCTCACCTTTCAGTATTATGTCCACAGTCAGCAATGGGGCTATCTATATTTAGAGAGCCAAATCATCATGCGGCGCCGCATAGAGCAACACACCAACTTATGTTACTTAGACGAGGTGTTAATACCTTTATACACCTTTCTAATGGCTAAAATATGAATAAAATTAATGGAACTGCAGCAAAGCTGCGGACATGTAAACAGTATAAAATAACACGAAGCAATGCAGCTTTACAGAACAGAATTACGAAACATACAGGACGTTGCGGCGATTAACCTTCATCAGCAAACACATACATACACAACTAACTCTAGTTCCTCTAATTCGTTAGTATCTATCTTTTTTTTTTTTTTTTTCAATTTTTCTGTGCCTTAATGTAGACACTGGTGGGTCTTCTCCACGATTATATGTTGTGTTTTGTGTATGTATTTGTTTGCTGACGAAGGCTTTTCGTCGCAATGTCCTGTATTTTTTGTAATTCTATTATGTAAAGCTGCATTACTGCGTGTTATTTTCTAGTGCAATGGTTCTCAACCGGTGGGGAATCCCCCCGGAGTTAAATTTTAGGACTTACGGGAGGGGGGGGGGGGGGGGGGGGGGGGTTACGATTATTTCAAGATAGCGTTAATACAAGAACGATTACTTGATATTGTTTTTCTCTCCATACTTTACAGTTCTCTACTTCTCGCCGTTCTGAAATTCATTTTATAACGTAAGTGGACCCGCAAATCACGTTTTATGTACTCGTGTAGACTTTTTCTAATATGTGTTATTAAATTTACCTTCCATTTTTACAAATACTGTGTAGGGGCGGGGGTGGGGATTTATGGGGAGGAAATACGAAAGGAGGGGGGAATGACATTCTGAACATATGGTGAAAGGGTCATCGGTCCAAAAAATAAAGGTTGAGAAACAGTATTATAGTGGCTAGCACGCTTGTCTGTCTGACCGGTGTCGTGGGTTCGAATTCATATCGAGGTGGATTTTTTTAATGGATTTAGGCTTCCAAGTTAACCCAGTCTAAAATTGTTACCAGTAAATGCCTTGGGGAGTAAAGGGGATCGGTATGATATTGACCACATCGCCTCTCGAGTGGTCTATAAGATAGGGGCGCTATCACCAACATCGCCCCTCGAGTGGTCTATAAGATAGGGGCGCTAACAACGACATCACCCTCGAGTAGTCTATAAGATAGGGGCGCTATCACCGACATCGTCCCTCGAGTAGTCTATAAGACAGGGGCGCTATCACCGACATCGCCCCTCGAGTTGTCTATAAGATAGGGGCGCTATCACCGACATCGCCCCTCGAGTGGTCTATAAGATAGGGACGTTATCACCGACATCGCCCCTCGTGTGGTCTAATAGATAGGGGCGCTATAATCGACATCGCCCAACAAGTGGTCTATAAGGTAGGGGCGCTATCACCGACATCATCCCTCGGATGGTCTATAAGATAAGGGCGCTTTCACCGATATCGCCCCTCGAGCGGTCTATAAGAGAGGGGCGCTTTCACCGACATCGCTCCTCGTATGGTCTATATGATAGGGGCGCTATCACCGTATGTCCAATACGCCTCAAGGCTTGTAAAAAGGGTTCTTTTCTTACTTATGCGCTCTTCCTAGTTCCTCTAACTTTCCCGCTCGCTCGCTTGAAGAAGAATGTATTCAGACCCCGTTCAACTGTCGATCTATCAGTTAGTTATAATTGGGGCCCTTATGTTGTTTGTTCTACTTGTAGAAATAGAGCTGCGTGTTTCGTTTCCTAATTTCTGGGTGTTTCTGGATTGGTATCGAATTCATCGTTGGTGAGGTTCCCGCTATTGTAAGGCCTTGTGTCTTAGGTTCCCGCCCCGTCTCATGGTGTTATTTTTTCAGGGAGTTTTGCATCGGTAGTCGGCCGTTTTTGACTTCATCTATCTCTCCTGTGGATTGTTCTGTCATTGTATCTACATGGTTTATCACTTTTTTCAAATCGTGTGTCTTGGACTCTAGATCTTGGCTGGAGTGTAGTTCTCTTCTTCTGGTCACCGTACGTTCTTCGTCGCTTTCGTTTTCATTTTTCCGCATAAAGTTATTGCTTTATGTATGAATGAGGAAATGTGAGATGAAAGAATGTGTACGATTAAATATTTGTTAGTGTGTTTGTGATTAGGGGATCGGGGGAGGGGGATATGTGCATGCAGGAGAGTGTGTATTTGTGTATCGGTTAGTTATAATTGGGGCCCTTATGTTGTTTGTTTTCTGCTTATGGAAATAGAGCTTGTTTTGTCATTGTATCTACGTTAGTTTATCACTTCTTTCAAATCTTGTGTCTTGGACTCTCGATCGTGATGGAGTATAGTTCTCTTCTTCTGGTCACAGTGCGTTCTTCGTCGCTTTCGTTTTCCTTTCCCGCATAAAGTTATTGCTTTATGTACGAATGAGAAAATGTGAGACGAAAGAGTATGTACCATTAAATATTTGTTAGTGTGTTTGTGATGGTGGGGAGGGGCGGGGGGTATATGTGCATGCAGGGGAGTGTGTATTTGTGAGTTGTTGAGTGGGTGTATAAATGTGCGAGTTAGTGTACGTGATGTATGTATGTAGGTAGGTATGAATGTATTTATACATATGTAAGTGTGTGTGTGTGTGTGCGCGCACTCGCTCGCGAACCCCTGCATGCCTGCATGTCTGTCTCATAACGTGGTAATATGCATTGTTTATGCTCACAACATTCATTTGACAATGTTTTTCCTATGTGAATGTAACATGCACAATAGATAATTGATGTGTGAAAGATGAGTGGTTGGAAGGGTGGAATGGCTTGCGTGGCCAATTTCTGAATCTTTGAAAATAAGGTTCGCTCGTTCGTTCGTATTAATTTGGCTTCTGAATCTACTCTCCGACTGTTAGGATTGAACACAGTTAGTGTTCCTGTCAGCTCATTCCCCCCCCCCCCCCACCCCCCTGAATTTTACCACCAGCGCACATTATTTAAATTTACTTTATTACATTATCATCCATATATGAATATCACCATGTTATTGTTTGTAAATATGTAAATATATGCGCATGTCGTCGTACGCAAAAAAGAGGCATAACTGTAAAACGGAACACGAACAAACGGCAGGATTGTATTAGGGGCGTTCATTTAAAACCCGTTCCAATGGCTTTATCAGTGGCGTCACTGGGGTTGGTGTCACCCAGTGCGGTAAACTCTTGGTGTCACCCCTCTAGACTTTCACCATGGTCTTCTTCCGAGTGTTCCTGTACCATATATAATCGCATATAGTAATGTTTGTAAAATAAGTCAAAAAGTTAATAAGGACATAAGAAAGAAAACAAATTGAACAATATAACTTCAATACTTCAGGTACAACATAAATAAAGAACTTCGACAAACTCGGACAAAGTTAAATTTTTGTTATTTTGCTATGTCTGCTTTGTCAAATTTGCAATTTTTTTATTTTGGTGTCACCCCTTGATGGTGTCACCCGGTGCGGCCCGCACCCCCCGCACCCCCCCCCCCCCCCCTAGTGACGCCCCTGGGCTTTATTACAAAAGAATGAAAGAAACATTAACAGGTGTGGTAGAATTAAACAAAGTATTCATTTTGAATGAATTATGCACCATGGGTTGGTCAGAAGAAGTCGCCGTAGGCATTCAGGCAAGCATCCCATTGCTTAGGTAGGCGGCGAATGCCGTCCGCAAAAAAGGATTGTGGTTGCTCACTGAACCAAGTGTTTACCGCGTTCATTACGTCTGCATCTGTGTGAAATCGTTGCCCCTTGAGAGCTTTTTTTAGAGGTCCGAACAAATGAAAATCACATGGTGACAAATCAGGACTATAGGCTGGATGTTGCAGAATTTCCCACTTCTTCCTTGCTAATGCTTCCTGCACAATCTTTGCGACATGCGGACGAGCATTATCGTGCAACAAAATCACACCGCGAGAAAGCATGCCGGGTCGTTTATTCTTGATGGCTTTTTGCAGCTTGTCTAGTGTTTGCAAGTAGTGGGTAGAGTTGATGTTGACACCAGGTTCTTTAAAGTCGGCCAACAATAGCCCTTCATGGTCAAAAAATGCGCTCAGCATAACCTTACCAGCGGAAACCTGTAACTTGAATTTTTTGGCTTTTGGTGATCCAGCATGCTTCCATTGCATGCTCTCTCTCTCTCTCTCTCTCTCTCTCTCTCTCTCTCTCTCTCTCTCTCTCTCTCTCTCTCTCTCTCTCTCTCTCTCTCTCTCTCTCTCTCTCTTTGCTGCTCGGCTCAAAGTGGTGACACCATGATTCATCGCCTGCCACTATGCGGAAGAGAAATGCATCACCCTCCACTCTGTAACGCAGCAAGTGGTTCAAACACCATCCCATGCGTTCCTCTTTTTGGTGGTCGGTCAACATCCGTGGTACCCACTGTGAACACACCTTCCGATATTGCAGTTTCTTACGAACGACCTTTTGAATTGTCCCAATTGACACATCAAATTCTTTCGCTAGCGAACGTATGCTTCGACAACGGTTCATCTGTACTGCTGCATCAATTTTGGCGATGGTTTTTTTTCTGTTGCAACAATATGCGCTTGACCCGGCCGTCGAAGATCTGTCGTGAACTGACGTCCTTTCCGAAACATTCGTGCCCAGTCTGTCACTGTTGTCTTCGACACACATTTGTTACCGTACGCTGCCTGCATTCTTCGATGAATGTCCACTGGTCGACATCCTTCAAATGAAAGAAATTGAATCACTGCTCTTTGAGCTTATTTGGACGGATTTTGGATCAGCCCGGCCATTTTCTCAACGGTCAGAAACAGAACCTATGCATCATGGGACGATAAGCACGTGCTCTTTTATTCATTGGTCAGTACTTATCACATGACTATGACATGATCATGTTCAACGTACGCAATTACGTGCGGTGTGGCACGAACGGATTTCAAATGAACGCCCCTTATAAATTTACAAATGAAGATAACCTACAAACAGCGATCTTCTGTAAATATGAAAATTTAACAATCGATATAGATTTTTTTTCTCAAAATGAAACAACAGAAGATAAGCGTATACACCGGAATACAACTATGGTTGCGGTTAATGTATCCCAGTGTGATTTATGAGTACTAATCAATGGCTATACGTTTACCAGTTTTAATGAATGCATGATTTGGTGTGAAACTAAGTCATCTTTCTCGATGCTTTAGGCTTGAATATTTCAGATCAAACAGAAACGTAAGCTTCTTCTTCTTTAGTTCGCTTGAGATTTGTCTATAACTGCAATGTTGTCTCTTGTATGACCTTCACTGTCTGTTTTTTAGTTCCCTCAATGGTCCATAGAGTTTATCTTCAACTCTTGTTTCTATAGGCTAGTCTTGCAGTAAGTGATTTGCTGTCTGCGGCGCCAATCCACATGTGTACATGGCTGATTCGCCAATCTTTAATTGCGTATACATGTGGTTGCGTAATCTATTGTGCCATATTCTGGAGAGCAGAATAATGATTTGTTCTTGTCTGTCCACAAGGTGGTAGTCGTCTCGAGCAGGTTTTGGTAGCTTCCTGGCCGATTTGATAATTCTTTTCTCTTGGTGGTATGCAACGGGTACATCAGGTTGTTTTTCTATTACTCCTTCCTTACCATATCTTAATTACAACTATCTGATGCGATCGTTGATCATGTCTGTATAGGTAATGTAGCTGCCGTGAAGACAGAAGAAAGCTTGAATGCCAAGAAAGATCAGTCGCAAACAGAGGTAGTATTTATCTAATTAAGGACATGTTTCTAGTGAGTTCAGTTTACCTTTATAGTTTTAATATCTATTCATTATACTGTAAAACAAAGGTTTTTTAATACATATACAGTATCATTAATTTCTTTTTCTTTTCTCCTCAGATTTAAAGTTCATAATTAATAATTTATAACTTCTTCATGTTATTTTACAGCATTTTATTTCTATTTAGTAATCTGTTGTTTTTCTCTTTCTTTTCAGGTCTTGTCAGAATTGTCTGTTTGATTGCAAATGATGATAAGCTGATGCTATCTTGCTCAACTATCTGATGCGATCGTTGATCATGTCTGTATAGGTAATGTAGCTGCCGTGAAGAGAGAAGAAAGCTTGAATGCCAAGACAGATCAGTCACCAACAGAGGTAGTATTTCTCTAATTAAGGACATGTTTCTACGGTGAGTTGAGTTTACCTTTATAGTTTTAATATCTATTTATTATACTGTAAAACAAACGGTTTTTAATACATATACAGTATCTTTAATTTCTTTTTCATTTCTCCTCAGATTTAAAGTTCACAGATAGTTAGTTAGTTAGTCGACAAATCATCCTCATTGCATATCAAACAATTCAGTGCATAAGTGCTCGGTTTATTAATCTTCTTTGGCTTTCTGCATACTGTTCTTGCTTGCCAAACCTCTTTTAATTTGCTGTTCGTGCATTCTGACCGTGGTTGTAAATTCACAGTCATTACTTGTCTGTGTCTCGTGCCACGTTATTGCTTTACTTAATGCCATGACTTCCATAGAAGGCTACTTGTGACCAAAGCAAAAGCACCAGAACCTTTCTTCGCAATGACAGCGTCACTCTCTAAACAATTCTCGAAAACAACGCCTCTACTTCCGCCTCCACAGCAGCCAGAATTGTTTGGACATGTTATGAGAAGAAATGGATTGGAGAACGTATTGACAATTGGCAAGATCGAGGGGAACAGACCAAGAGGAAGACCGAGAAGAAAATACCTGCATGGCTGGCCACGTGGCATTGACGAGACAGGAACACCGAGCTGATCCACGACTCTGGTGATCGAGTGAAATGGCGAGTCATGACCACCCACGCTTTCCGGCATGGCACATAATTGATTGATTGATTGATTGAATTCCTGTCTAGTTAGATGCAAATCTGAAATAAACAATTAATAAGTTATAACTTCTTCATGCCGGCTTCCGGGCCTAGAGGTTAGCGACTTTTCTCCATTTTCTCGTATACTCTCGCAATTAACGCGACGACGGTGAGAATCAGCAGTGGTTCGAATCGCGTCGGTAACTTACGGGGTATGTGAGCCAGCCCCCAGAAAGCAATGGCAAACTACTGAGCGTAATCTTGCCAAATAATCAACAATCAGCTGAAAGATGCTGATGTTGACAGCGATATCCTGTAAAGGATATGCAAAAAAAAAAAAAAAAACTTCTTCATATTATTTTACAGCATTTTATTAATCTTTTTTCCTCTCTTTCTTTTCAGGTTCTTGTCAGAATCAACTGATGTCAAGTCGCATATATATTGTAATCATAGAAGTATAAATCAGTTATATAATATTAATAAAGATTATTAACGGCAAACTATATGAGTACATATTCATCTGTTGACACGTGTGCAAATTTACTAATTTTATTTTAAACGAACCTCATAACAACCATTTATCCCTGCAATAATAATCGGTGCAATAATATCGTTCACTGAGTTGATTTTGGTAGGCCGAGTCAAAGTGAGAGCTAAAATATCAAAATTTAGCGTTATTTGATTGTATCAATTTTGTTTTTAAAAGAACATCTTAGCAACCATACATCGCTGCGACCGGGGCTTCGAGGCCTACCTGCTTATGTCATCTATTTATTTTTAATATGATGTGTGACCATTAGGTCAGTAACATCATTCCGCATAACATACAAATTTTGCAACTTTTTAGAGATAAAATAAAGAAGACGCAGGCTAATTTATGAATTAGTAATTAATTAGCGGCCATTTTTAATTACTAATTAGGCCACAACACATACTATCAAAACACCAAAGTGACCATTAGATCCGTAACATCATTCCGCATAATACAATATACATCTCAAATTTTTTAAAGATAAAATAAAGAAGACGCAGGCTAATTTATGAATTAGTAATTTATTAGCGGCCATTTTTAATTGCTAATTAGACCACAACACATATATCAAAACAGCCAAAGTGACCATTAGATCCGTAACATCATTCCGCATAATACAATATACACCTCGAAATTTGTTAAAGCTAAAATTAAGAAGACGCAGGCTAATTTATGATTAGTAATTAATTAGCGGCCATTTTTAATTATTAATTAGGCTACATCCGGTCTCTCTGGCTGAGGGGTTACACCACTTTCTCCGTAATCCCGTTTATCCACACAGGGTCTCGCAGCAAGGCGAGAACTGGAAGCGGTTCGACCCGCGCTCGTAACTTGCGGGATAATGAGCCGGCCGCTCAGAAAGCAATGGCAAACTACTGAGCGTAATCTTGCCAAGAAATCAACATACAGCTGAAAGATGCTGATGTTGACAGCGATGTCCTGTAAAGGAAATTAGGTTACAACACATACTGTCAAAATACCAAAGTGACCATTAGATCCGTAATATCATACCGCATAATACCATATAGATCTCGACATTTTTTAAAGCTAAAATTAAGAAGACGCAGTCTAATTTATGAATTAGTAATTAATTAGCGGTCATTTTAATTGCTAATTGGGCCACAACACATACTATCACAACAGCGAAGTGACCATTAGGTCCGTAACATCATTCCGCATAATACCATACACATCTCGAAATTTTTTAAAGCTAAATTTAAGAATGCACGGAGTAATTAATGAATTAGTAATTAATTAGCGGCATTTTTTACTTGCTAATTAGGTCACCACACGTCATAGTAAAAAATGGTTGACATGAGCAGTTAGGCCTCGAAACCCCGATCGCAGTGAAGTATGGTTGCTAGGATGTTCGTTTAAAAACTAAATAGATACTCTTAAAAAAATGTTAAATTTTGGCAATTAGGGCCCCAACACTGATTAGGCCGCACCAAAATCCACTCAGTGAGCGGATATTTGACAAAATTTTAGTCAAACGTCATGACACTCAAATTTGAATAACTCCACTTAGAATCGAGATCCACACATCATTGAGGTACCGTTAGCTTTGATTTTTCACTGCCTATCTATCTGTGGTGATCTCATTAGTAAATAACCAATTTGAAAATCATGGTCATAAAATCTATCAACTCTCTCGTTTCCGGGCACTGCACAGTGAGATGGTATCTACTAACGCTGGCTGCCAAGTTCAGAAAGTAGTGCACATATTCTTCTAATATTTTATAAACTATTATCAATATCATGACCACATTTTGTATGTACACAGAATAGATTGTTTATTATGTGTGTGTTTTTTTTCTTTAATTTCTAGTACATTCAAAACAATGTTTTCCCGTAGTGAATTTGAATAACGAAGACACAAACAATAGATTGCACGATTTATTGCCTGGCATATTTCGCTGCATCTCGTCAGGTACATACTGCAGAAATCACACAACTTACGTGAATTAACTAGATAAATCCCTCAAGTTGAATTATACACATATTCGCACAGTAATGTCACTTATCTACCACGGTAATTTTAAGCTGACTAACATGTCTTTCTGTTTGCACAATTCTGGCTTGCGTTGATAGATCATAATTGCTTCTGCAAATTTTAACAAGCGAGTATTTTGTGTGTTAAACAACACGCGAAAGGCAGTGTTTCTGTCCACCACATGGCCACTGGCGACGATGTGCCTACCGATTGAAGACGCCGGGAGCTTCCGGTGTGTCGGCCCCACGAGGCTAGCATCTCCTGTGTGTTGTATCTTGTTGACCCATTGAGGTATGTGTTCTAACACCCGTTTGTTAAGCTGTCTCTCAGTTCTACCAATGTAAACGGCCTGGCATCTACATGTGAATTGGTAAATACAATTGTTTGTGGCGTACAGAGGAACAGGCTCTTTGATTGCTGGTGTAGGAATCGGTACGGTTTTAAATCTAATGACTGGAGTTGCCGCACAGAATGTTCGGCCTACAGCTGTAGTAAGCCGGTCTTGTAGACGTTGCATTACGTCATCCCCTCGAAAGGTTAGCTGGATGAATACCTTGAGTTTAGGGACTGTAGTTACGTCTGCTTTGGGTTTGGGCTGTTGGCAGTGGCGCTTTATAAATCCTGTGGAGTACCCATTCAGGTTTAAGACATTCTTCAGAGTTTCAAATTCCTCTGTCAGTGTGTCCTGGGTGCATATCTTTCTTGCACGGTCAAACAAGGTCCGTACTAAGCCCCGTTTGTACTGGACAGGTGTGAAGCTCTGAAAATTTAGGTATTGGCCAGTCCATATTCCTTTGCGATACACCGATCTTTGAATTGTGCCGTCTGCTCTACGTCTCATTAGAATATCTAGGAACGGCAACGCTTCGTTGTGTTCGTGTTCCATAGATAGAGAGATGTTTTTATGCGTCTTGTTCATTGTGGCCTGAAACGATGTTGCTTGTAGCTCGTCTGTAGTGATAATTAGTATATCGTCCACATAACGTCGGTAAAAGGCCAAGTTGTTGATGTCTGATGATCTCTTTTCTTCTAAATGTGCCATGAAGATGTCCGCTAGAATAGGACCAAGAGGACTCCCCATGGCCACTCCGTCAATTTGGCGGTATCTTCTTCTTCTTCGTTCATCCGGAGTTGTTGTTTTTTCGGATGTGATTGCGTTGTGCCTGTTTACAGCAGAGCTGCGTTCTTGCGCAGTTAGGCCGACACATCCGACTTCTGCGGGCATTTGTTGACCGGGTTAACCTTCCCGGTGGTTTCTTAGGACGTTTGACTCTCACTGTTGTGGTGTTATCTCCCATCCTAGCTGGCCCATATAGAACAGCCAAAGACATCCTGGTCAGCCCTCAAGGGAAGGCAGGGGCAGACCATGGGCATTCCCCGCCATCCAAGGAGGCTTCCATAATTGCAGAGCCAACACACAGCGCTCTGGTACTGGGCTCACCCAAGGAATCGTCACGTCCTGCACATGGCTGCTTAGCCTCACTTCCGTATATTGGGCCTTCCGTTCACCATAGGCTGTTCTTCCGGAAACCAGAAGAATGCAGTATGCAGATGACATCCACACAGTGAGCTTTCGATTCGGACTTTCCACGCAATGGATTTGCTATCCGAGCAATACTCCATTTCGTGCCACAAGGACACTTTTTCCACCTTTTATGAAGCTCACACAGTGAGCTTTTGATTCGGACTTTCCACGTAATGGATTTGCTATCCAAGCAATATTCCATTTCATGCCTCTGGGAGGCTTTTGTAATCGACATACCTGTGGTATGAGGTGTGGCAGTCTGAATACTTCTTCATATACCTTTAAATGTCAACCTGTATGTAGTTAAAGTAAGCTGCTGTCAACTTGAGCTTGTTGATATCTCCATAGAGCTTGTCCTCAAATGAAGCAGGTGTGTGCCAAAATATCTTTCTCTGTTCTGCATATATTGGGCAATCCTGCAGCAAATGTTTTGCTGTCATTTTTCCAGTTCGACAATTACATTCATCGGTATCTCCTATCTTTAGTTTATTGAACAAGTGGTATTTCAGCCTGTTATGTCCTGTGCGGAGTCTGAAGATTGCTACTTGTTCTCTTCGGTCGAGTTTGTAATATGCATCATCCTTCTGGTGGCCTGGATGCTCTGATTCCCATTTGGTTCTATAGGTGCTTTTTATCAACCTCTTTGCCTCATTGTAGGTTATGTCTATGTCAGGCTGTGGTAGTCGTCCGCCCTCTTTTGCCAGTCTGTCAGCCTCTTCATTTCCAGGTATACTGCAATGTGATGGGATCCACTGTATTACAACTTTTTTGGATTTCTGGCATAGACCATGGAGTGCTGCTCTTAGGTCAGCTATTTCTGTGCTGTTATTTCTCTTCAGTATTGAGACAGCTGACTTTGCATCTGTGAAGATAGCTATTTGCTTCTCTTTATTTTCCTCCATAAAGAGCATTTCTGCTGCAGTTTTCAGAGCTTCTACCTCCGCTTTGAAGTTACTTGAAAACTTTCCAGTTGCCACTGAATGTGTTTTTTTCACTCCATTTTTTAAATTTAGGAGAATTCCTCCTCCTCCATTCTCTATTGAATTTTTGGCTGATCCATCTGTATATGCATGGGTCCAATTGCTGCTTGGGTAATGTTCTTTTATGTAGTTTAGGGTTATTTCTCTTCTTTCGGTTTCATGCTGAATGTTCTTTTTCTCAATACCAGGAATGTTTTCTATCATCTCAGGCAGTTGCTGCTGTCTCCAAGCTGGGAACTTGTCTGCATTGTAAATGGCTTTGACTGTTGATATGTTAAGTATGGGATCTGCCCTAATCTTTCGTTTTGCAGTTTCTACAAAGTTGCTACGCTTCAGTCTTCCCTTTCCAAAACCACTAAACCTTTTATACATAGGGTGGTCTGTCAATCTTCTAAATTTTTCTGCTTGTTGCTGGGCTCTGCTATCTCTTCTATCCTGCATTGGTTGTAATCAAATGATCTTTTCGAGTTCATTAATAGGCGTTGTCTTCAGGCTTCCAGTTATGATTCGCATTCCTTGATTTTGGACTCTACTTATTTTGTTAAAGTTTGACTTAACTGCTGTTGCCCAAGCTGCAATGCCGTATTCCAGTACTGGCCTCACCCGTCCAGTATATAACTTCTTGAGAACTTTCTCATCTGCTCCCCACGTTGTACCAGCAAGCTTTTTCATGATTGTCATTCTTTGCCTTGCTCTTGTTCGATTTTTCTCAACCTGTGTTTTCCATGTCAAGCGACGATCAAAGGTGACTCCGAGATAGTTTGGATTTTCTTCATGGCGCAATATTTTTCCATTCAATACCAGCTTAGATTGCTGAGTTTTATTTGAGAGGGAGAACACTGTACATGTTGTTTTCACCTCACTTATCTTCACTAGCCATGATTTTGACCAGTCCTCTAGTGCTAATAGGGCTTGCTGTATTCTGCTGTTAGCTGTACTAATATATTCTTCAGATGTCCATATGGCTAGGTCATCTGCAAAGGATGATGTGTGTACTCTGGCTGGAAAATTTTCCGTGATGTCATTTATATATGCTAGGAATAATGTTGGTGAAAGAACTCCTCCTTGGGGGACACCTTGCTCCAACAGCATCATTTTGCTGGTTTATCCTTGTACTTTTGTCCTGGCAGTTCTGTTCTCAAGGTAGTGGCTGATCCATTTGTACATTTTCCCACAAACATGCATTTTTTGCAGTTTTACTTTCAGTCCTTCCTTCCATACTTTATCAAATGCTTTTTCTAAATCTATCCAGACCGCTAGTGTGTGCTTTTTCTCTTGGAAGGCATCCTCTATTTCCTGAGCTATATAGGTTATTTGATCTTCAGTGGATCTGTACATTCTGAATCCTGCTTGGTGTGGTGTTAAGAGTTTGTTTTCTTCCAGATGCCATGTTAGCCTGCCATTGATAATGCGTTCCATTAATTTTCCTACACAGCTAAGTAGACTGATAGGTCGATAGCCATTTGGTTCTTCCAGGTCTTTTCCTTTCTTTGGGACTGGTATTAGTATAGCTTCCTTCCATGCCTGTGGGACTATTCCTCTCTTCCAGCTGTTATTTAGGACTGCTAGTAGTTTCTTCTTTGCCTTGGTGCCTAGTCCTATTAGCATTTCATTTGTGATTCCATCCTTTCCTGGTGATTTCTTCTTTTTTAGGGTATTCATTGCCTGTTCCATTTCTTCCATTGTTAGATTTGCCATCATATATTCTGCTGCTGTCTCTGTATTTCTATTTTGTATCTGTTTGTTTTTGATTGCTTTCTTCTGTTCGGTTGTAATATCAATGTGGTTTGCATTTGCATAGTGTTCCATTAGTGCATTTGCAGCTTTTTTTCCTGTAAGCAAGGCATTTCCTTCTTTAATTGTTATTTGTTTGTTTCTTGGTCCTTCATTGTTCATGGCTTTCACTAGTTTCCATAGTTTGTTTCCATCCCTGTCAAAATTCAGGTTTTCTGTTTTTTCCCTCCAACAATCTCTTGTTGTTTGATTTACTGTTCTTTTATATTTTGCTGAGATGGCTTTGAGAGAGATGTTTGCTTCAATTGTTTGTTCTCTCTCTGCTGTCTTCCTGGCATCTTCAACTTTGTCCTCCAAACTTTGTAGTTCTTCAGTCCAGTATGGTTTGTAATTTTTCCTCGCTCCTCTTGGAATAGACTCAGTGGCTGCCTGTATTATTGCTCTGTTTAGACTTTCCACTATTTGCTTCATGTTGCCATATCGTGTATTTATGTTTTCACAATATTTGTCTGTTAGTATGGCAAATCTGTCCCAATCTGCTCGTTTGTAATTCCAGCGGGGAAAGGGCTTTTGCTCCTGTGGAACATACTCCATATTCATTACAAGCTTGATTGGTCTGTGGTCACTACCTGCTAATTGGTCCAGCACATGGCGATCGATTTTGTGGAGGATGTCTCCTGTGCAGAAAGCTAAGTCTGGAGTAGAAGTGGTAAGCCATCTTCTGGAGTAGAAGCTCTGTGTGTCATCCGCTTTGTTGAGTAGATGGAGATTTGAGTCTATTTCCCAGTCCTCCAATTCATCTCCTCTTTTGTCAGTATCTGGGTATCCCCATCTTTCTGAACGGCTATTAAAGTCTCCGACAATAATGCAGTTTGTGTCAGTTATTTTCATGTTTGAGAGTGTAAGGTCCTTATCTGCTGGGCTATACAGATTGTAGATTCTTAATTTTACGTCCTTTATCATTATATCAACACCTATAATTTCCGTTTGGTTGTCAGAGATCACAGATACTTCGCTGCAAGGTATTGTATTTCGTGTAAGTATTAGAACTCCTCCTTTGTGTCCTTCGCGGTCGAAACGTGTGGCCTGATATCCTCTGACTGAGAATTTGCGATTGGCATTGAGGTGTGTCTCTTGAATGCATGCCACATATATTCTATCTTTATGAAGACGCTGTGTTAGGGAGTCTTTCTTCTTGTAAACTCCTTCGGCATTCCACTGTAGTATGTTGAGTGTCCGGGGTATTTGGTCAATAGCTCTTAACCTACTCCTCTGTGCCTTGACTCCACAGCACAGGGGAAGGTGACCACCAGTAGTCATGGGTGGACCCCCTCGAGGCAGGGGGCCCGGCACTATCGCCGCCTGATGGGACTTCACGGGATTAGCACCATAACGATTAATTTTGATTTGTGACATCATGAATTAAGTTACGTTGCACTGCTTTGTCAAGCCTGTGGCTCAGTACATCCGATTTCGACAAGCATTTATTCGGGATGCTTTCCCTAGCCTTTGACTGTCCCCAGTCTACCTACAAGGCAGCAGGTTTTACGTTGCACTGCTTTGTCAAGCCTGTGGCTCAGGACATCCGATTTCGACAAGCATTTATTCGGGATGCTTTCCCTAGCCTTTGACTGTCCCCAGTCTACCTACAAGGCAGCAGGTTTGTGTGTCTCTTCGTCTGGTCCCTCTCCCTTGACCTGTCCGACATGGGTGGCCCTACCAGTAGCTGTGCTACCGTCGGCATAGCTCTTGGGGTCATTGGGACGCACAAGCCCCTCTACCTCGTCACGGTGGACACACAGCAGAGGGGAATTTGGCGGTATGACTTAGTTAGAAAATTGAATTGTATGTTGGCGGTACAAAGTAGTAGTAGCCTCTCCAGAATAGGTGTTGGTATGCCTAATTTTAGTTGTTTGTCTTCAGTGCGTTCCCTTATTATTTGCACTGTCTCCTCTAATGGAACATTAGTGAATAGGGAGGCTATGTGTTTGTTATTTATGTCCATAGTATCCAATAATTCCACCAGTTGGAATGTATCTCTGAGTATTTTAGGATCGAAGGACTGTCGTACTGGCTTTAACATTTCTGCTAACCATCTCGCCATTCGGTGTTGTGCAGAGTTAACCATGGACAGGATAGGTCTTAACGGGATGCCGGGTAACATTACTTAGACTAAGACTCCATGTCAGATTATGTCTGCCATAGCTGTTCGTCCTTGTATTGGTTCCAGTATGTTTATTAAAACCACACAACTTGTCTGTAGTACTGGAAATTTCCCAGATTGGAGTGCTTCAAGTGTTGATTTTGCATTCGTCAATAGTACCACAGGCTGTGTACCATGATTGATACTCGGTAATTTTTCGATTGCTATCTTGATTGCCTGGGTTTCTGCATCATAGTTATGTCAGTACTTTCCTGTTGGTCATCTGGTCGTGTCCCTAACATTATTTAGGTATTCTGTGCACACTCCCACTCCTACATTTTAACAGCATTTTGAGCTGACCCATCTGTGTAGACTTGAATCCAGAGGTCCTCTGAGTTTGTTTCATCAAGGAAAGTGATAATGGCTGTTCTGCGTAGTTCACTGTTTTGTTCTTACTTGTCGAATATTCTTTTCACTTGTGTCTGAATTTGTACTTGTACTCTGATGTTCATCTCTATGTCTTACGTAACTGTGTTCTGTAAAGCTGCATTAGTTTGTGTTGTTTTATATTGTTGACATTTACACAGCTACACTGCAGTTCCACTAATTTTATTCATACTCTCTCCACGGAGTACATTATAGGATAGTTTTCAGGGGGATACCGACTGTGGGCAGATAATTGGTTTGTCTGCATAGTAGTTTGGCCTGGTGGATAAAACTGTTTCTTTTCAACGGCCCCATAGCTAGGCTTTCAAATCTGTTCCTCATAGAGTGGCCTGGCATGCCTGTGTTGGCGGTTTTTAAATCTCTGTGTTCCCTCGGAGAATGTGTCCTCCCCATCTTCTCCATCTCCACGATAGGGGTTTATCTCAACCCTCCAGTGTTGATACTAAGCGATTGATTTTGATCCTTGTCCAGCTTTTGTAGTGTTGTTTTTTTATGCTGAACACCATACAGTTTACCCATATTCCAGGTGTGGTCGTATGCTTTGTTGATAAACTTTGCTAAGTATTTTCCCTCTTGCTCCCCGCGTGGTTCCACTTAGTTTTCTCAGGATGGTTATCTTCCTTTCGGCTTTTTCTGCTGCTTTGCTAATGTGCTTTCTCCGTGATAGACTGTCATCAAATGTTTTTCCTAAGCATGTGGGTTCTTTATCTTCTTTTAAGGGTTTTCCATTTATGTGGATGACGCCTGCCTTCTGCTTAGAGGAGAGGGTAAAGAGAGTGATGCTGCACTTGTCAGTGTTTATACTGACACGCCATCTATTTGCTCATGCAGAAATGCATCGATTGCTCTTTATAGCATAACGGTGACCATAGATGCATGCTCATGTGTGCTCCATGGGACCAGACTACCAACGTATATATCACTTTCATTCCATGTGGTAGTTCGGCACAAGGTCGTTGATAACGATAATTAAGTGATTCAGTGCCAAAGGATAATATATCGCCAAATGTGACCTCCATTTGTACAGAAGGGCAATATAATGCCATACTAGGGTCATCGTCTTATTTGTTTTGTTTTGTTTCCAGCGATTGTAACGCTCATTCATTCATTCAGTAGCATGTCCTTTTGCAGAACCTCGCTCCCATGTCAACCTTCCGGAAAACCTCTCGATCATAAGCAAGATATCCCGCGTCCTATAAACCCATCTGGAGATCATCCGCCACATCCTGCACAAATCTTCTCTTTGGCCTTCCTCTTCCTCTCTTCCCATGCATAAAACCCTCCATTATTGTTCTCTCCAAACTTTCGTGACGTTTCAACTGACCAAAATATTTCAGTTTTCTTTGTTTTATCATCTCAATCAGCCAGCCTTCTTCAGTATTCAGCTCCTGAATTTTAAAGCTCAGTGAACGGAAATTTACATTACAATACTTGTTCATTTAATTGTGTACCGCATGTGTGGCGGACAATACTTCACCTAGAGGAACATCGTGATGCAGTAGAACTTTCTCGCTCTTGAATCTGTACACAAGCTCATTTGCTGTGCAAGTATGCTTTCACCCATTTGTACATTCTTCCATTTATTTTATAGTTTCTTAGTTTCTTCATCAGACCTTTCCAGACTTTGTCATACTCTTTCTTTCGGTCTATCCCTGCCGCAAGCACCAGGTTTTTCTCTTGGAATGCATCCTCAGTGTCTTGAGAGAGGCCGGTTGTCGGATCTTCAGTAAACTAACTGCTTAAAGCCAGCCTGCTGTGCATAAGAATATTTTCGCTTTAAATGTGCGATTGTAGTCTGTGTTTGATGGTTCCACTGCTTCACTGGTTTGCAGATACAGTTAACATGGCTAAAAGTTCCGTAACTGGAGGAAATAGAACGGTATTACTTTGTTTTTTAGGATTGCTTCTCTTCAAGTATGTGGAACTCTGCCTGAGGTCCAGCAGATATTGAAGATCTGCAGCAGCTTTGTTTTTGCCATTGTTCCTAGGTTCTTGATCATTTCATTGGAGATACCGTCGGCTCCTGGTGAATTTTCCATATTCATTTCTGATGTTGCTAGCTCTAGTTAGCTGACTGTAACAGGTACCTCCAGTGCCCCATGTACTGTTTCATTATGTCTCGTATATTGACATTTAACTATAATCTCTTGCTGTTTCTCTGGGATAATTTCATTGTTGTTGTCTTGGGAACATGAGTCTGCAAAATGGTCAGCTGCTTGTTTTCCTGCTAAGATATTTCCGTTTTTATAAAGTGAAATCTTTGAGTTTCTCACTGTGCCGTTGTCGTTAAGTTGTTTTACATGCTTCCACAACTACCTTGTGTCTCTTTCAAAGTTTAGGGACTCTTTTTCTCCTGCCAACTTGTCCGTCTAGCCTGCAATTTACCCTTTGAAATGTGGCATTTGCATGCTGGTATTTGTTGTGGTGCTCTTGGTTGGGTTTTGTCTCTGTTGGCTATCTACATATTTCCTCATCATTATGCAATTCTTCTAGCTCGCTATTTCAGTACGGTTTATATTGCTTGCGATCACCTCTTGATTTTGATTCTTGTGCTGCCTGTAGTGTGTGTTTGCCGAACTCTTCAACTACTTTATTTATGTTTTATCAGTGTTAAGATTTCTAGGCGGTATGCCGATGCGATGTTTGTACATTGTCCAGTCTGCTTTCACGTAGTTCCAGCTCGAGAGTGTGCTGCTATAACTTACAAGCTCATTTTCTGCAGTTAGAAAGACTGGTCAGGGTCACTGTCACGAGTTTTTCCCAACAGCTCTTGAAATATTCCACTCCAGGTCTGGTGAGTGAAACACTAAGTCAGGTGTATTTGTGGTATACACTATTCTTGAGTTGAAGGTAGGTGGGTCGGATGATGGTGTGTTAATCACGATAAATCTATTTTCACCCTGCCAGTTCTCCAGTCTCTCTCCTCTCTAGTCTATGTGATCATAGGCCAGCTCAGTGAGTGGCTGAGGTCCACATACGATATGATCCACATACGATCTTTTTTGTTTTGGTGGATTATATCTAGTACCTAGGTGGTGGTCGCTTGGAAGGCAGTAATTGATCAGATGTAGATCTGTATTGTCTCTCTTAAGTTTAATGGTCTGATACTCCGCCCCTTCCGTACATACTTCATTTGGAAAGTACCGATGTTATTCTTTACAAGAGTCAATATCACACCTTTTCCGTCAGATCGGTATCCCTAATAGCCGCTCATTTTGAAAGTCCTGTTGAAAATAACATGCGGCTGCGAATCCTGGACAATTATTAAACAGGTGAAACAAATCCCTAGAAGACTTGGAGATACGGTTGTTTTTAGAAGAACACTGAAAATTAATTGGACAGCCAAAATTAGCAATCTGGACGTTCTGAGGGAAACTATGTCCCAAAGACAGCTTATCACAAACATCAGAAAGAAGCAGTCATCGCCTTTTTTTTTTTTTTTTTTTGGACCACGTTATGAGAAGAGAAAAACTGGACCATGTGACAACGGGAAAGAGTTTTGGAAATAGAGATAGAGGAAGACAGCGTGAGAAAATTCTTGACAGTCTTGTGTCATGGCACGGAAGGGAGTCAACACACGAATTGATCCTTGCCGTCGGAAATCGCAAATTGCGGAGAAACATTATCGCCCACGCCAGCCGGCAAGGCACTAGATCAGTGGTTCTCAACCGGTGGGGAATTCCCCCCCCCCCCCCCCCAGGGGGAATTTTTGGGTTTCCAGGGGGGGGGGGGGGGATAAGATTATTTCAAGATTGCGTTAATACAAGAACCGATTACTTGATCTTGTTTTTCCCTTCATACTTTACGGTTCTGTACGTCTCACCCTTCTAAAATTCATTTTATAATGTAAGTAGACTCACAAATCATGTTTTATGTGGAAGTCTAGACTTGTTTTAGTATGTGCTATTAAATTTAGCTTCAATTATTACGTATACTATGTAGGGGCAGGGGGAAATTTTTAGGGAGGAAATACGAAAGGGGGGGGGGGGGGGTGGGGGGGGTGGGGGGGAAACCGTGGTGAGGGAGGAATGACGTCCTAAAAATATGGTGAAGGGGGCACGGGCCAAAAAAGGTTGAGAACCACTGCACTAGATGATGATGATGATGATGATGATGATGATGATGATGATGATGCGATGATGATGATGATGATGATGATGATGATGATGATGATGATGATGATGATGATGATGATGATGATGATGGAAAACTTACATTTTGCTCTCGCGTATGTGTTTGTTAATGAAAAGACAAAACCCAAACAAACATGAATCCCATATATATTCTTTGATTAAATCAAGAGAAAAGAAGACATGATAACAACCGGTATAATTAATGGACGACCAGCGGACGACAGAGGAAAGAATTATGTACAATAACTACTAAGCGAAATCTCTGAACAAGGATATGAGATTGTCATGTTCGCCCACGCCAGTCGGCACAAGAAGGGAAATTCTGATCATGTGCGTTGCGCGGCATCCTTCACTGAGCACTGGATAAGTGGGCGTGAGAGGCTGGGTGGGAGGAGCAAGTCTTTTTTTTTTTTTATGAATGAAACTACTAACAACTCAGAAAGAGATCGTTAAGCTACGTCTGTGCTAGAACAAAAGGCGTTCAGGTGCGCTCACTTGTTTAAGTGAAATTAAAATAAAATCGATGTGAAACTGCAGTGCTGTTTAAACACCTACGCTAGGTGGTTAAGCTTTATGGCGTGCTAACAATGTCAGGAATGCAGAAGCACTCCACACAACAACAAAGTGAATTTCAATACTTGCCAGATTGACTTTTGGGGAATCAAAAATCTTTTCTCCAACGATGTTGTTATTATTATTGCTGTCGCTATTATTATAATTATATTACCAGCAAAAGCAATAATTTATTTTAAAGTTCAGGTATCATGAAGAAGTAACTGTAAGATGACTTGCGTCATATTTACCCATCATATAGCTTGCTTCTCATCGTCAAGGGATCTCAAGCGATATAACAGTGGCCTTCACTTTCGTCATTTTCAAAATTGGAAATTGGTGGTTGCCTCCGCTCTTGAAAAGGAAAATTAAATTAGGAGCGAGAAGTGTCATCCTGTCTCTGTAAGACAAGAACATGAACAACACTAAGAAAGTCGCAAAGACTATCATAGCAACAAAAGTAGACTACAGAGGATACACATGATATGCACATACATACACATCACACATGTACGCACGTGGGTGCGCGGGCGCACATACGCATAAATCATAATCATAGGTATGCTTAACAGAAAACCATTATTAAAAGCGTGGCCATATTCTTATTACAAGAAGCAAGTATATTTCGATGCAAGCCATGACCCTCTGTGAATAACAATCCACCTTCAAGGTAATATCCTATTTGTGGATGACTCAGTCAATGGATTATTAATCTGAGCCAGGCGATGGACTCTTAATATTATAACCAACTTCTCTTCTGAGGTTGAACGGGGTAGGGGAAATGGAATAATAGAATTTCGATGTTCAACAAGCATGGAGATAGACACAGGACTTTGAGAACCCTTGAGTATGAACATTCATGGAGCGGGGGAACTGGCAAAAGATCAAGAAACTGCAACACGATGGTGACTAATTCGACAGTCAATTAGCTGCATTTGAATTTAAAGAGATCATTCTACTTGAAGGAAGCCGCGGTAATGCGGTCATGGGTTTGAATTCGCATTAGGACGAATTTTGTTTAACTAACCAGGGCTCCTAGATCAACGCAACCCAAAATTAGTACTTAAAATTGGTCTTAGGGAGTAACGGAGGCGGACATGATGTTCACCACATCACCCACTTAGTGCCGATAGGTCTATAAAATATGAGTCTATTATCAAATGCCCAATGCGCATAAAGGTGCGTAATAGAGTCATTTACTTTCATTATTATTGTACCTCATATTCGTATCGCACTGCAACTTTCAACGAGATATTTTTCTTAACATTATTGCTTAGCCCTTCTAGATCTGGACATAGCAGCTGTGTGACCACCATTACTCATAGCCTGTTTATTCTAAAATGGATTAATGTTATAACAGGGACGTGAATTTAGCAATGTAGAATATATACACGCATACACACATACATATATACATGCGTGCGTTGTAGCATATACACACGCACACATACACATATGCGTATTGGTTAATCTCCACTAATGCATACTAATTGCTTCAGCAATGCAACCAAAGTTAACATATAAGCTTTGATTATCATTAATTTCAACGTGAAAGTAAGCGAGAGGCTATAACCATATAATGCCATTTGCTATCTTAGTGTTAATATATTTTCACAATTCACTTGGACTCGTGAAATGATGATTAGATATGCAATTTACACATCTTCTTCATTCAGATTTTGTAGAACAACCATGAAAGAAATTTTTAATCAAAGAAGACACAAGAAATATATCGCATAATGATTTTTGTAAATTGTTTTTTTTCCAAGAAGACTTTGGGGTTTTGAAGATCAAATAATAAGAAGTCAAGTGCTGTAACTTGCTGTTTCAAATGCTTATTTCTAAATACGCACAGGAGCTGGTACACGATACAGCTATGCATAACACAGGAGAAGAATTGTCGTGTAAGTATGATTATTTGAATGTTAAGTGCAGAATACTTATCCCCACCCACCCCACATTCTTACATTTTTATTCTACTCTTCGAAAAACATTTATTTGTTGATTTCTTTTCTCTTTAATATCATCCTGTTCAACCCTCCTGAGTTATAATTTGGATATAAATATATATTATACATTGTACTTAGTTGAGCATTATTTTGTATATAACTTCATAGACATGTTGGTTATTTGGGTGAAGGGGTTGTTTTGTGTGTGCATATGTTATATTAGTGTATAACGTATTATAATGAAGTTAAGTCTGTCATATGGGTGGGGCGGGGGGGGGGGGTAAATAATTTTCAAAAAATGTTTTACAGAATGGGTCTACCGACACTTTGACCATTATACGGTAAGTCATGACACATGGATGACAGAGGAAACAAACAAACAGATAGGCTACTGTAGGAGGAGGATGAGCACTGTAAACACTTGGCGGTTGGGGAATACTGACGAGGGGATCCGAGAACTGTGCTGAATGGTTCGATGCACAGTGACGACAATCTGTCTTTTAACTAACTAAAGCTTACGTCAAGTTCTTGATGTGGCCCGCCTTCTGATGCTTGTTACTAAATAGCCGCTTAAGCTCTACAGTCGCCCTTATAGAAGGTTCAGTCATCTTGCAGGTGTAATTAATAGTAATACATCTTTAACAGATATTGATGTGGGCTCATAAAGAAAAAGAGACTATATAAAGGACAATATATATATATATATATATATATATATATATATATATATATATATATATATATATATATATATATATATATATATATATATATTACTGTCAAGTAAACACAAACTATTGAAATGCAATTATAAATTAAATACAACTAACATAAATATAACCAATTCCTACTGTAATATTTGAATAGTACGTTGAATGTTCCCAGAATGGGTAAAAGATCTGCTGACTTAGACGTGAACGCTAGGACTCCTGGCCATCTTTCACCCGTCAAGCGGCCATATTGGTCGAATGTAAACCGCTACCGGAGTGAGGAAAGACGTAAACATTGTCAAAATTCCACTGCATTCACCATTAAGTATGCCACTGGCACTCAATGACGACCCATGGCGCCGAATGGAATTAGCACACGAAACAGAAGTGAGAATTTGTTTTACATTTAGATGTTAAAGAGATTTCATTTTAATGATCGTTTGATTGTTATGAATTAGACGAGGAGCGTCTATTGCCTCTGAACTCTTATAATTATTGTTCACACAATCGACCGAACCGGCACCGCTCAATCATTTTTACACTTAATATGAGAATTTCATTCATAGTTTCCGCTGTGTCGTAATCGGTTTCTTCCCTCAGGTTTTAACAGAGGAGTGGAGATACTAGACTAGATAGATTAGATGTTAGAAAGTTCAGGATGGAATCTTTCTTATATTTATATTGTATCTAATTATTTATAAATTGTTGGAAACTAAAGAAAGTTCTCTGACATTTGATTCAGTGGCGATATTTGAACTTGATACTCTAGTAACATTTCAGTTCTGTTAGATATGTACTTTGTACCAGAGTTAATTACACTATCATCAATCAAAGTTATTGTAAAAATAAGACTTTGAGTTTGGTAGGTAGTAATTTATAGTATTCCTTGATAAGTAATTAAGTTGGTGTTTTTAATTAGCTGTTGTTGATTGCAGAATTGTTTACTTATTTATTAATTTAATAGTTGCAAGAACAAAAATATAGTAAATACTGTAGACTGGGTAGAATGTGGTGTCCTCAGTTATTATTAATATATTATTATTCACATTATACTTTATAATAATAGAGTGAAGTGGCTGTAACACATTATTATTTTGTTATACTTTGTTCTATTTCATTTTACTTGTATATACATACTTAAAATTACTTTAGGTGATTCAGGTGACTACATCACTCTGTGAAAAATTAATTTGGTTTATAATTAAACTGGTTATAATTAAATAATAATAAACTTATTGTATATTTATTTATTGTTTATCTATTATACACTACATTAATTATTATATTGTGTTTACTGTTTAGTCATCATGTTGGAATTTCAGATTGAGGTAGATTGTTAAAACTCAGTGCACATATTCCTCTAATAGTATGAATACCCTGACTACATTTTGTATGTTTATATAATTATTAATATTATAATAGATTGCTTATTTTTAAAACAAATTTATTTCTAGTACATTACTTAGACTTAGACTCCATTTCTTATGATGTCTGCCATGGCTGTTCATCTTTACATTCCTTCCAGTATGTTTATTAAAACCACTCAACAAAGTTTAATTTTACTATTTAACTCAGAAACATTACACATGTTTGTAGCAAACATTTGTAATGTTTATTAGTTAAATTTTAAGTCTGTGGATAGCAACATTTGCAAGTTCAGTGAGTCACTAGGTTAATGATTAATCTTTAAGAATTTTTTATATCTGGACATTTAAAAGCTAGGCACTCTTCCGAACCATGGTCCCTTATTATTTAGTGTAACATGCATCCCTTATAGGGACTCACAAGGTAATTTCCGGGGCGATGTGTTGTCAGTCACTTACATTTGAGAGTATTGTCATCTGCTAGATGACATTTGAGTGTGTGGCGGACTGCTAGAACAATCAATGGATATAATAAAGGTTTATGGGCGCGGAGGGCCCTCACTGTCATAGGAGTGTATATCCATTTCTTGTGCTACCGACGACAGTGAGGGCCCTCCAGGCCCAGACACATTTATTGTATCCATCGATCGGTCTAGCAGTCCGCCACACACTGAACCAGAAGTGATCAACAACACATCCAACGCTCGTTCCGATACGTATAATTTTTTCCCTGCGGACATACCGATACAAGAGTTTAGAACATGTTTTCCGACAGTGTTTACAACTTTAGTGCCACAATTTCCACAAATAACTGAAATATTATTGGTACGTATTTCCATTTTCTCAGTTCTATATTTTAGTCCGTAGTTCGTATTTTTTATTATATCAGCTAATGAGGCCCTGTAAGGGATGCTTTTTACGCTAAATAATTTGGGACCGTCGTTCGGAAGAGTGCCGAAAGCTATCAACTGTTGATATGAATGATGTTTCAATGTGAAATGTTTGTAGAGAAGTAATTTACTTTATTACATAAGGATATGTTTGAATGAGCGATGTCATAAATCACCTGGTCAACTTTACCTTGTTTTCAGAAGATTGATCTGGACCTTGTTTCAAGTAGGTGGCTCTTTGCTGGTTTTAATACTCATCAAATGGTTGCGCTTGGTTAGCTGTCTGGTTTGTTTCATTCTTTGTCTATATATTTTGTTGCTTCCTGCAGTTTCTGTGTCTGCTCGTTTGTTATTTCTTTAGCTTTTTATTTTATTTTTTTTTTAATGCCGTTTTCTTTACTCTCTGAGGGTCTGGTGGTATCAGATCTGACAGTGTACACCAGTCGTTAGTGTAACCAGGGTTGTAAAAGAAATAGTTTTGTTGTTGTTGTTGCTTTTTCTGTTTCAGAGTTTGCTTCTTTTGGCAGCAAACTTTGTTTTCTTTACAGGTACATCTTTCAGCTTTTGTCTTTTTCTGGACATGTCATGTTTCCTTTTTATTTGGAAAGAAAGTTGTTGGCTAAATGGAACCCAAAGACATTGGTACTTTTTATTTTTGTTAATGATATTATTGTGTGCAGACAGTGACAGTTTTCATGTTCTCACAGGGACATTTTGGAAGGCCATGTTAACATGAAAACCTATAATAACAATTAAAAATCCTTTTTAGCATTTGACCATGGCTTGTATATCCACTCACAATGAAAATATTCCTTTTGGATATTTCCACTTCTCTGAAATCCCCAAGTGTTATACAGTAAACAAAGAGTATTGCGCCTTTCTTTGGTTAAAAATCTAAGCATGATTCAGAGGCCAGCATATTTTTATTAAATGGGTAAGAAAAACATGAATCAAACTCAGATAAAGCTACATATTTTGAAATGAATCATTAAATGTTCTTTATTGGAGGCCCAGTCAAAGATATGATTAGTAGTAAGCGTAATATGCAACACAATTTGAAGCAAACTCACAGTTGTTGATGATGCGTGAGGTGCACATGACGTATTGGTAGATGCTAGAGCCGCTATCAGAAACAGGATGAATAACTTTAGCGTTCGAGTTACAAGACCTTTAATATCTTCTTCTTCTTCTTCTGCGTTCATCCGGATTTATTTTTTCGGATGTGACTGCGTTGTGCCTGTTTACAGCAGAGCTGCGTTCTTGCGCCGTTAGGCTGACACATCCGACTTCTGCTGGCATTTGTTGACCAGGTTAACCTTCCCAGGGAGACCTTTAATATTAAGGTAACATTGTGGGAAGCCACCAGACATGAACTTTTTCTCAAGGGCACAAGATCACGGGTTAATCAATACAGAAATGGTATGATCCGTCAATATTGGCAGAGATGTTCAGGAGAAGAACCTATGGACCTTTCCTGAAATTGATGATGATTTTTTTTTTTTTTTCTCATTCGCTTTGAACTCTAGCATAGTCCATACACACTATTTATAGTGGTGATGGACTGAATTTTGCCTGTGTGGTTAGCTTTCCCTATTAACAGTGTCCCTCGCCATCAGACGAACCCACTCCGACTTCAGAGGTGCTTGTAATTAACATCCCCAAGTCAAGGACGACAGGTCAACATTTTAGTCCAGTGTACGGGTTGAACCACTTACCTTGTCATCAGCACACCGGATGTTTAAGAACACGCTTTCTTATCCATTCAACCATGCGGACCTATTGATGATGATGATGATCTTGACAAATCGCTCCTGAAATCAAAGTCGGCTTTGCAGTGGTGTAAAAATGTAAATGGCATGTTTATTATTCAGATTTCACGATACACGGGAGCGGAAAACAACCAAAACATACAGTACTCATTTTAAAGACAAGTAATGGACATTTCTAAAACGGGACTATATATATTTAAAAATATATTTCTCGAACTGAATTTGAACATTCAGGAACCAGTTAAAACATTTTCAGGAGCCATGGCGATCAAGCGCCTGGATTTTTCTGTCCTTGGTTAACCACCCTAGTTTTCTACAATGTTTATTCAGTATTTTTCTCATTCTTATTGAGCAATATTATGTCGACTTTTTACTTCAGAACTACAATATTATTTCCTTTTTGGTTGACGCATCTGACTTCCTATACAATTTTGTTGGCCGTGTTAGCTTTCCATGATAGTTCTGTTGGACATTCCACCTTCTAAATACGTGATGTTATGTTTCTGTTGTATTTACAGTAGGTGAATCTAAACTTGCACATCAAAAACAGCTGCATGCTCAGCCTTCAAGGCAGGGCAAGATATGGACACTCCTGTATCCAAGGATGCTTCTATACATGCAGAGCTGACACACGATGCTCTTGTTCTGGGTATTGCCAAAGAATCTTCATATCCTGTAGATAGTAGTTTAGCCTCACTGCTATATAGTGGCCTCTTGTTCAACATGGGCTGCACCTTCAGAGACATGTAGGATCCAGCCGGTAGACTCAGAGGTGCTTTCAAGACTTCCCTGCAAAGATTCCATGGTATAGTACTTGCAGCTCAAGGTGGACTTTCTCCAGACAGTGTGATTGGGCCATTTTCAGCTCTGAAGTTTGTGAGAGCTGCAGCTTTCTTTTCAGTAACTAAAATGATATTCTTCACCACATAGATATTTCAGGGCATTTATTGCAACAGATTTGGGACAGTTATCTTTCCTCTAATTCTGATAATTTTCACTTGCTACTATATGTAATCTCGTAGCACTGAGCCATAATTTAGAAGATACATACATTCAACCAATGTGAATAGAGAGGTTGCATGGTTGAATAGATAGGAGTGCTTGTTCTTAAACATTTGATGTGGTTATGTAATGAAGTTCAAACCCTACACCGGTCAGTTGGACTAAAATGTTGACTTCTCGTCCTTGACTTGGGGACGTAAAGTACAAGTTCCTCAGAAGTCGGAGTAGGTCGCCTGACGGTGAGGGACATGGGTAATAGGAAAAGCAATCCAGATGAAAAAAATCAGTACAGTGCGCTAGAAGTGGTAGCACGTGTATGGACCACGCTTGAGTTTAAAGCAAGCAAATGTTTTTATAAACATCAATGTGCATCTTATCCTTTTATACGTATAACAGCGACTTTAATTTCTGCAATGCCTGTGATCTAAATCACCACACCACCACTTCAATAATAACCCTAGCTGTTCAAGCAGATTACAGAGGGACAGATAGACCAAAGTTTTGGTTTACGGGTGAAGTTATTTTAAAAACTGGTTTATGAGTTCAGAATTGGGACATGTTCTTATTTCTCTTTAAGCCGACAAAAATGTCCCTATATATGCTTTATATGTATTTACCTTGTTTCTAGTGTTTTATATTGGTAAACAGTTTTATAACAAGTTACTGGTAATTAACCATTTGTGTTGCACATAACTTTCAGTCATTTGTATTATCGCTGTGTTGTTTAGATTTTACATAAAATATAGAGTACTTTACTATATATGTATCATTGCATTGGTTTTTCTTTTACTCTAGGCTGGTAGTACAGAAGACATGCTTGTGGACGACCAGGTAATGTCACTGGTTTCTGTTCCTTTCTCCCTATTGTTTATTTTAGATTATATGTCTATTTGATTGTTTTCTTGTTCAAGGTCATTTCTTTGGGGGACTAGGGAGTGATTTTGATGACAGTGTGGAGAATAGTGAATGGTTTTTGACAGTGGTGATAATTTACTATGTTATACCTTCTACACACAGTTAAATGAGAACCTTGCATCGTTAAGGTTTATTTTATTAATTTGTTGGCAGTGCTGCTGCTTTTAAAATAAGACTAGCTACTACCAATATTTTTGGCCAGGATTTTTCTGTTTCTTCAAAAGTAATTTATGAGGGTTTGTTAATATTTACAATGGTTATGTTTGTTTGACAGGGTGACTCAGAAAATGAAGTTGAGATCACCAGTCTCACCAAGAGTGGTGAGAAGGCAGATCCAAGTCACTTTGAGTTGCTGAAAGTCTTAGGCCAAGGATCATTTGGCAAGGTAGGATACAGTTGCATTAATAATTCAGTGATGTATGTAACATTTACAGATGTGAGTGGCACCTTGCAGTCTTGACAGACCAAAGCATGTGAGTTGGAATGTGGCCAATATTCCATCACAATGCCTGAGCAGAGCTTTCAGAGAAACATGTGGTGCCCAAACGACATGTTCCCTCTCTCGGCCTAATCTTACCCCAAAAAAAGCATTGTTTATCAAAATTACTTAAAAGCTTGGAATATTTATCTGTTATCATCTTCATTGTTCTTCTTTCGAGGGAAGTGCACCACACCTACTGTCAAACTTTAGAACGCAGTGTTGTGTCTAGCTTTGATGTGCATTTGTATAGGTTTATTTCCATCCGATGTAACCTGTGAGAATTTGGTTCATTTCCCACCTGACATTTCTGCCACAACTGCAGCCTTCTCTCCAGTTTTCTTGGGATTATTAATCTGTGCAATTTGTACACATATAAGCTCCTGTTTTTCACCCTTATATAAGAGAAGTATAAGAGTTGAGAGGGAAGTGTGTTATTAGATATCAATGTTGGTCTTGTAAGAAACTGTCTAGCACTATGCTAGAAGCAAATGCAAGTTTATTATGAAAGGAGTATGTTGATGATACTTCTTTGATTTAACACAGCGTTAACAGTAAATTTGTTTAAAATAATTTGACAAATATGTTTTGTTGTTTTGATTAAAACGATTCATTACGTTAGTGCATTATATGTTGAACTTTTTTCTGTAGCACTTACCTGATGCTTTACAGTGTTTGTGTCTTCATTATTCACATTTACAACTGGAAAACATTGTTTTGAATGGTTTGTTTAGTTTTTGTTTTGTTTTTTGATAAGATTGTGGGCTCTTATTCCTTTATGCAAAGCTGCAACCTGTGATTTCACTTTGGTGGCCTTCCTTTCAGTTGTAACCTTTTTATTGTTTCTTCCTGCTTATCCGCAATGCTAAAGTGTGTGCATCTTAGTCTTACTAGTATTAGTTATCAGTTGTTTAGGATGCGTTTTGTTTACCGGGGCAACAGCTTAGTACTTTTGGTGTAACTGTTTTTCTTTTAGAATTATATTTCATATATAGCTGATTTGACAGTCCATAACTTGTTTGATTCACATGCCCTGGTTCTCACCTCAAGTTAAATAATTATGTTGGCATGTTGAGTTACCTTCACATGTGGGTGCTGGTGTTTAAGATTAAGTTCAGCTTATGTGCATACTTCCCACTCCTCCATAATAGGTTGCGTTGGAATGCATAGGTTAACCAGTTGATTTATGTGTTCTGGGTTAACCTTATAATCACATCCTGAATAAAGCTTTTCAGTTTCCTATGTCCCACCATTTTTCCCCAGACAGGGAGGGCCATTTTCAGCTCTAAAGTTTGTGAGAGCTGCAGCTTTCTTTTCAGTAACTAAAATGTTTATTTTTCACCACTAGATATTTCGGGGTTTTATTGCAACAGATTTGGGACAGTTATTTTCCCTCTAATCTGATAATTTTCACTTGCTACTATATTTAACTCGTAGCATGACCCCAAATTTAGAAAACATACATTAAAAATGTGAATAGAGAGGTTTTGCATGGTTGAATAGATAGGAGTGCTTGTTCTTAAACATTTGATGTGGTTATGTAATGAAGTTCAAACCCTACACCGGTCAGTTGGACTAAATGTTGACTTCTCGTCCTTGACTTGGGGACGTAAAGTACAAGTTCCTCAGAAGTCGGAGTAGGTCGCCTGACTGGTGAGGGACATGGGTAATAGGAAAAGCAATCCAGATGAAAAAAAATCAGTACAGTGCGCTAGAAGTGGTAGCACGTGTATGGACCACGCTGAGTTTAAAGCAAGCAAATGTTTTATAAACATCAATGTGCATCTTATCCTTTTATACGTATAACAGCGACTTTAATTTCTGCAATGCCTGTGATCTAAATCACCACACCACCACTTCAATAATAACCCTAGCTGTTCAAGCAGATTACAGAGGGACAGATAGACCAAAGTTTTGGTTTACGGGTGAAGTTATTTTAAAAACTGGTTTATGAGTTCAGAATTGGGACATGTTCTTATTTCTCTTTAAGCCGACAAAAATGTCCCTATATATGCTTTATATGTATTTACCTTGTTTCTAGTGTTTATATTGGTAAACAGTTTTATAACAAGTTACTGGTAATTAACCATTTGTGTTGCACATAACTTTCAGTCATTTGTATTATCGCTGTGTTGTTTAGATTTTACATAAAATATAGAGTACTTTACTATATATGTATCTTGCATTGGTTTTTCTTTTACTCTAGGCTGGTAGTACAGAAGACATGCTTGTGGACGACCAGGTAATGTCACTGGTTTCTGTTCCTTTCTCCCTATTGTTTATTTTAGATTATATGTCTATTTGATTGTTTTCTTGTTCAAGGTCATTTCTTTGGGGGACTAGGGAGTGATTTTGATGACAGTGTGGAGAATAGTGAATGGTTTTTGACAGTGGTGATAATTTACTACTGTTATACCTTCTACACACAGTTAAATGAGAACCTTGCATCGTTAAGGTTTATTTTATTAATTTGTTGGCAGTGCTGCTGCTTTTAAAATAAGACTAGCTACTACCAATATTTTTGGCCAGGATTTTTCTGTTTCTTCAAAAGTAATTTATGAGGGTTTGTTAATATTTACAATGGTTATGTTTGTTTGACAGGGTGACTCAGAAAATGAAGTTGAGATCACCAGTCTCACCAAGAGTGGTGAGAAGGCAGATCCAAGTCACTTTGAGTTGCTGAAAGTCTTAGGCCAAGGATCATTTGGCAAGGTAGGATACAGTTGCATTAATAAGTTCAGTGATGTATGTCACATTTACAGATGTGAGTGGCACCTTGCAGTCTTGACAGACCAAAGCATGTGAGTTGGAATGTGGCCAATATTCCATCACAATGCCTGAGCAGAGCTTTCAGAGAAACATGTGGTGCCCAAACGACATGTTCCCTCTCTCGGCCTAATCTTACCCCAAAAAAAGCATTGTTTATCAAAATTACTTAAAAGCTTGGAATATTTATCTATTATCATCTTCATTGTTCTTCTTTCGAGGGAAGTGCACCACATCCTACTGTCAAACTTTAGAACGCAGTGTTGTGTCTAGCTTTGATGTGCATTTGTATAGGTTTATTCCATCGATGTAACCTGTGAGAATTTGGTTCATTTCCCACCTGACATTTCTGCCACAACTGCAGCCTTCTCTCCAGTTTCCTTGGGATTTTTAATCTGCGCAATTTGTACACATAAGCTCCTGTTTTTCATCCTTATCTCAGAAATATAAGAGTTGAGAGGGAAGTGTATTATTAGATATCAATGGTTGGTCTTGTAAGAAAACTATCCAGCACTATGCTAGAAGCAAACGCAAGTTTATTGTAAAAGGAGTGCATGATGATACTTCTTTGATTTAACACAGTGTTTACAGTAAATTTTGTTTAAAATAATTTGACAAATATGTTTTGTTGTTTTGATTAAAAGGATTAATTACGTTAGTGCATTATATGTTGAACTTTTTTCTGTAGCACTTTACCTGATGCTTTACAGTGTTTGTGTCTTCATTATTCACATTTACAACTGGAAAACATTGTCTTTGAATGGTTTGTTTAGTTTTTGTTTTGTTTTTTGATAAGATTGTGGGCTCTTATTCCTTATGCAAAGCTGCAACCTGTGATTTCACTTTGGTGGCTTTCCTTTCAGTTGTAACCTTTTTATTGTTTCTTCCTGCTTATCCGCAATGCTAAAGTGTGTGCATCTTAGTCTTATTAGTATTAATCAGTTTTTTAGGATGCGTTTTGTTTACCGGGGCAACAGCTTTAGTACTTTTGGTGTATAACTGTTTTTCTTTTAGAATTATATTTCATATGTAGCTGATTTGATAGTCCATAACTTGTTTGATTCACATGATCTGGTTCTCACCTCAAGTTAAATAATTATGTTGGCATGTTGAATTACCTTCACATGTGGGTGCTGCTTGTTTAAGATTAAGTGCAGCTTATGTGCATACTTCCCACTCCTCCATAATAAGTAGCGTTGGAATGCATAGGTTAACCAGTTGATTTATGTGTTCTGGGTTAACCTTATAATCACATCCTGAATAAAGCTTTTCAGTTTCCTATGTCCCACCATTTTTCCAGTAAAGACGGCTCCTATAACTACACTCTTATGAAATACATATTGGATGGACAATTTGAAGTAGATGATTAAGTGCTAAGCAACATTTCAAGTGGGGAGATAAATATCAAGAGATGGACAAACAGCAGTCTGTCATAATGTACTGCCAGAGCGAGAAACAAAAAGTCCTGGAGATTAGTTGTAGCCAACCTTTATTGTGAAGATTAAGATCAGGGCTAAGGTTTCTTACTCGACGTTTGCTTAACTTTGGATCCTTTTCATGTTGTATATAATATGAGGGAGCCAGGGCGACATAGTGGTTAGTGCACTAACCTGCCAAAACTGGTCCAGGTTCAATCCCCACCATAGGCTGGGTTATTTTACCTACCAGTACGGCACTAAGGTCCACTCCATCTCATGAAAATGGGTACCAGACAATTTTCGGACAATTGTCTGAGGAGGAAAGGCATCAAGGAAAGAAACTGGTCACCCTACCTCATATGCCATGATCTAAAATATGTGAAGGCCTGACAATTTTTCAACAGCAGTAACTGCTTTAAGACCTACCATTACCTTTTATATAGTGTGTGGAGTTTTTATTTTCAGTCACTAAGATTTCCCAAAGAGTTTGCAGATTCTGTTTCCAGGATATTACACTATGTCACATATTAGGGGAACTCTAACATACATAGCTCAAGTATCTGAGACAACATTAGGAACAAGATTGTGTGTAACCAATACAAAGAAAGCTTGCCAAAAATAAGGAGACAAAAATTAGGAAATGGATTATCTTTAAACAAAACAAAGACAGCCTGCCAAAATTAATTCCACAAACTTCTGGTTGCATGTGGGGACAGTATGACATGTAGCAAACCAGTCACAGCTGGAACAATCAGCATTCATTATCTTTGACTTAGGGAGATACTGAGCATTTAAGGGTGTGTCTTTAGGGGAGTGTCATAAATTCTTCATAAATCATAAAATCCAGAAACTACTACTCTCTGCACCTCATACATCATGAAGATTTTTTCCTTAGCTGTGCTGTTTATCTGTCCTATATTAATACATCCTTTTGCTATTTATTTTTTCTTCTTGTCTTGGGTTTATTGCTTTTCTGAAGCACAGCCTGTTGATAATTGTTCTTCATTTTACTTGCTTTTATTGAATATATTTCTCAAAGAATAAATCACAGACCCTACCTGGCAGAAGATAATAAAGTTTTATCAATGATTCATAAAAGTGAACACATTAAAACAAAGTATGTTGTCCAGTATTGACCAATTGTGTCCACAGGTGTTCCTGGTGAGGAAGATCTCAGCTCCTGATGCTGGCACATTGTACGCCATGAAGGTGTTGAAGAAAGCAACCTTGAAAGGTGGGTGTTGATGTTTAGTACCTGTTGTTTGGTTCGTTCATTTTACTATTGTTCAATAAACATTGTGTCAACATTACCTTGTTCCAGTAATGTCAGAGAACATTGTGTCAACATTACCCTGTTCCAGCAATGTCAGAGAACATTGTGTCAACATTACCCTGTTCCAGCAATGTCAGAGAACATTGTGTCAACATTACCCTGTTCCAGTAATGTCAGAGAATATTGTGTCAAAATTACTTTGTTTCAGTAATGTCAGAGAACATTGTGTCAACATTACTTTGTTTCAGTAATGTCAGAGAACATTGTGTCAACATTACTTTGTTTCAGTAATGTCAGAGAACAGTGTGTCAACATTACTTTGTTCCAGCAATGTCAGAGAACATTGTGTCAACATTACTTTGTTCCAGCAATGTCAAAGAACATTGTGTCGACATTACCCTGTTCCAGTAATGTCAGAGAACATTGTGTCAACATTACTTTGTTCCAGCAATGTCAAAGAACATTGTGTCAACATTAGCCTGTTCCAGTAATGTCAGAGAACATTGTGTCAACATCACCCTGTTCCACTAATGTCAGTGAACATTATGTCAACATTACCCTATTTCAATAATGTCAGAGAACATTGTGTCAACATTACCCTAATTCAGTAATATTAGGGAACATTGTGTCAACATTACCCTATTTCAATAATGTCAGAGAACATTGTGTCAACATTACCCTAATTCAGTAATATTAGGGAACATTGTGTCAACATTACCCTATTTCAATCATATCAGGGAACATTGTGTCAACATTACCTATATTTCAATCATATCAGGGAACATTGTGTCAACATTACCCTATTTCAATCATATCAGGGAACATTGTGTCAACATTACCCTATTTCAATAATGTCAGAGAACATTGTGTCAACATTACCCTAATTCAGTAATATTAGGGAACATTGTGTCAACATTACCTATATTTCAATCATATCAGGGAACATTGTGTCAATATTTTTTTTTTTCATAACCCTCACAGGACGTTGCAGTCAACATCAGGATTTTTCAGCTGATGTTGACGTACAAGGCAAGATTACGCTCAGTAGTTTGCCATTGCTTTCTGAGCGACCTGCTCACATACCCCGTAAGTTACCAACATGGCGAGAACCGTTACCGAGTCTCGCGCAGGTTACATTACTCACAAGAATATACAAGATTATGGAGAAAGATGTTAACCACTAGACCCTATTTCAATAATGTCAGAAAATATTATGTCAACATTATGGTGTTCCAGTCACATCAGCAAACACTCTGTCTCCATTACCCCGATGTTAGTTCTAGAATATGATCTGAGTAGATTTGTAATAAATGACAATTGTTTCTGTTCTAGTCCGTGATCGACAGAGAACAAAAATGGAGAGAGATATATTGGCAGATGTTAATCACCCATTTATAGTCAGGCTTCACTATGGTGAGAATGCTTCAGTGTTTTACAATTTACTGTCTGATTGTTATTAGATAATATTATCATCATCATCTTGCTGACTGCTATGGGTCATCTTGTCTCTTCACTTCTTCCTTTTACTTTTATCATTACACATTGGGTAACGATTCATGATGAACTTGACCAGTTTTTTCAAAGGTTTATGGTTAGTTCCTTACTGCTTGGTGTCTGTTGTTGATTTTGTGGACCAGTGTAACTTTCTTAGATTGATGTACAGAGGACAATCCTGCAGAACATGTCCAGCAGTTTGCTTAGTCCATACATGCATAGGCGTGAAGCATAGAGATAAAAGTCTCCACATGTATTATTTCATAATCCTTGTTGCCTGTTCAGCAGGTTGTTGATTTCAATGCAGTATTCATGTGATTTTCACTAGCTTGTTTGCACTGTGCAGTATATAAGTATGCTTTACACTATATGTTCCTGTTATGTAAATATGTTTGCTATGAAGACAGCATGAGAAGATTCTTGAGAGTCTTGTGTCATGGTATGGAAGGGAATCAACACAGGAATTGACCCATGCCGTCAGAGATCACAATTTGTGGAGAGGCACGATCACCCACGCCATTTTGGCAAGGCACTGGATGATGATGAAGATGGTGATTCCAAATAATCTTTTGTCAGTAATGTTGGCATGTCTTTTGATAGGTTTATTCTGATTTTTTTTTAAACTAAAATTATTATTTGCTAGCCCAACAATAAGAAAGTACATTGATAAGATACTGTGGTAAATGTTGCTATGAATTAAATGTGAGGGGATTGTGAGATAAAGTGTGCTGACAATGGCGTGAGTGTGGCCGGGTGAGGGACCGATACCTGGGCTCACTGCAGCAGGTGAAGACTGGCCACCCATTCCTTTGTGCGCTCTATAAAATATGATGGTTCTAACACATCACGGACCCATTGCAGGCTCCTGATTGAGGGCTAATGGGTGATTAGTTTGTTTATAATAGAACCATGCATTTAGACATTTAATTGGGGGTCAGCATGGCCGAATGGATGTTTGTTCTTAAACATCTGGTGTGCTGATGTCGA
>JACEFZ010006766.1:0-21762 GCA_014155875.1 Cepaea nemoralis | reverse complement strand
TCACACACTCACACACATCCAATACAAAAATATCACCCACCCACCCGCAACCTACACACACTCACCCTCCTACACATCCTCCACCCACCCACTCGCCAAGCACACCCCCTCCCCCGATTTCCAATCCGCAATCACACATCCCTTAACTATACATCTCACCACCCATGCAATCACACACATCCCCATACCCATCCCCACTCACCAACACATTCCTCATCCAAAAACACACACACCCCACCACCCACATATACCCCACCCACACACATCCGCCGCTCACACACGGCTCCCCCATCTGCCTTTGGTAGGACTTGATTTCATGGTGTTGTTTCCCTCCTCAGACATAACATTCACTTGACTGGCTGCGTTAATGCCTTGATAGTGTAGCTCATGCTGATTCAAGAGATTCTGGGAGGAGTATACGTGGAGGCAGTTGAGACATGGATACTTCTTACCCTTGTGTTTGCTGTCTCCATAGAGCAGGCGCCCCGCGTCCTTGATACAGACGTAGTGCTTGTTCTCGTCCTTGTTCAGTTGCTTCTGGCCGGATTTCCGGAGTATCACTGGCCCATTGTCCCACACAAAGACGTTATGGTGGGATTTTGGTTCTCAAATTTGTAGATGCTGGTCAGCTGCATAAGACGGTGGCATGGAGGAATATCATCAGCAGAGTTGATCCAGAAATCCAAAGACCGAGATATATGGAGAGCCATGAACGCCTACACCGTGGCTTAATTCGTGAACCGCATGATGTACACCGGAATTGAACCCACAGCCTTCGGAGCGGGAGGCAGACAGTGTAACCAATTTGTCACTATTTCTATCAATAGAGAGAAAATAAAGAAAGTGAGCAGCGGTGAATATCTGCGGTCACTGCTGATGGGTCATGGAAATGTGATGACAGAAATGTAAACCAAAAGAACAAATACTGTCCTGCAAGAATAACAGAAATGAAAGCATGTAAGGACTAGAACTAGCAGAACAACACAAGACATAATACTAAGAGCATGCACATCTCCTGTGACATCATATGGGAATGACACTTGGGCGATTAGCAAACCAGATGAGCATCACAAAATCGCCTGTGAATGTAAGGGATAAAGAATGATATTAACATTGGTTGGACGAACAAGAGAACACAGAGATCAAGCCAACAACAGAACACACAGATCCAGCCAATAAGAGTACACATAAATCCAACCAATGACAGAACACACAGATCCAGCCAATAAGAGTACACATAAATCCAACCAATGACAGAACACACAGATCCAGCCAACAAGAAAACACACAGACCCAGCCGATAAGAGAACACACAGATCTAGCCACAATAGAATACACATATCTATCTAACAAAAGACAAACACAGATCCAGCCAACAAGAGAACACACAGATCAAGTCAACAAGAGAACAAACAGATCCAAAAACAAAAGAACACACAGATCCAACCAACCAGAGAACAAACAGATCCAACGAGATCCAAAGAGCACAAAGATCCAGCAAACGAGAGAACACATAGATGCAGCCAACAAGAGAACACACAGATCCAGCAACAAGTGCACGTAGGAATAAGTCGCCAATCTTCCCTTCCCCTTTAGTAAACGACGAGAGTTCGAAACGTTATGCGGCTCCGCTCATGCCATTGTCAGATCATCATCATCATGTGCCATGTCGGTAAACGTTCATGTTTTGCCATCTCACGCGATCACCTGGATGGTATATCAGCTCTGTGTTCCTGTCTCGACAATACAACGTGGTCAAGCCATGCAGGTATTTACTTCTCTGCCCTTCCCTTGTTCTTTTCCCCTAGATCTCGCCAGTTGCACCAAGTTCTCCAATTTATGTCGTCTCATAACGTGAACAAATATTTTAACTGTCTACGTCTAATTTCTCTAATCAGTTTACGGTTTTCTTTTGCTTCATGCAGGACTTGGTCATTGGTTTTTCTGTCTGTCCATGATATTCTTTACATTCTCCTCAGAAACCACATTTCCACAGCCAATCAGATGTTTTTCAGCTTGACTGCTCGTTGTCTTCACATCCATCCAAAAGTACAGGCTCTATGTAGCACATCAACATTCTTTTTCTCGTAGCAATTGACATCATTTTATTGGTCTGTATGTTTTTCATCTTGCAAAAAACTGCCATCGCCATGGCGATTCTTGTTCTAATCTCTTAGAGGTACCTCCCATAAATGTTATGACTGTTCCGTGATAATTGTACCGATTCACATGTTTACGAATATTCCGATTTACTTGTATATTATATTGGGGTATTTCCTTCTTCATAGTGACGACCATAGTTAGTGTTTTCTTACAATTTAATCGGATCCCAAAATGTAATCAGATTTTTTCTATCTGCTCTAATTTTTGAGATAACAAAGAATGACCTTCTTAGTAGGGCAGTTGTTATGTACAAGCCTAGTGTTATGTGTCATCAGTGACATTTTGACTGTAATCTACATTCATATTATATGTAATTACTATGCATTTATTGCCGTCATAGAAAACACCAAAAATTTATTAAAACTTTATCATTAGCATTTGTTTATATGTCAACACACAAAAAAGCTTCTTTTCGAGGACTTCCTGGAATGTTATATGCCCGGACAATTATGCTTAAGGATTCCACAGTGATATGCTATCATGTGATCATCCCAAAGTCCCTGGTAGGCTATCTTTCCTCCTTTGTGTTTATATCTTGATGAAATCTTTCACCTTGTTCCTGACAAAAATCGCCAACGGAAATACATGTAAATGGTTGTGGAGATAGTGCAGAATAATTTCTGCTCTAAAGATACAGAAAGACCCAGAAAGGTTTCCACAACTAAAACACACGATGACCAGGCTGTGAATCGTTTATTAACTTTCTTATTTGAGGTCCATCAAAGATTCCAGTTTTAAGTTTGTCTATCCAGACAGACATGTAATATACCGAACCTCACTAACAAAATCACCAGATGGGCATGTTATATAACACATCTCACTAACAAAATCACCAGACGTATGTGTGATATATAACACACCTCACTAACAAAATCACCCGACAGACATGTACTATATCACACCTCACTAACAAAATCACCAAACGAACGTGTGATATATCACACCTCAGTAACAAAATCACATGACGAATGTGTGATATACCGCACCTCACTATCGAAATCAGCAGATGAATGTGTGATATACCAAACCTTACTAACAAATTCATCAGACGAACGTGTGATATGCCACACCTCACTAACAAAATTACCAAAATAATGTGTGGTATAAACACCTCACTAACACAATCACCAGACAAATGCATGATATATCACACCTCACTAACAAATTCGTCAGACAAATGTGTGATATATCACATCTTACTAACAAAATCACCAGACGGATATGTAATATACTACACCTCATTAACAGTTAATCGCAGACGCATGACAGATACTGTTACTGCGGTGTAAAGTTACTACATAATGAGGTGAGCCGGTCAGCTCCATTTGTCATCCCACATATTTTACACATTTCCAGAAAGTTATTCGACATCGGCCTGCTGGTCATGTTTGTTTGTTTGTGTTTATTTGTGCTCAACTGCTTGAAACTCAAGCGCAGTCCATACACACTTCTTCTAGTTGTGCTAGACTTAATGTTGCGAGTGGATTAGCTTTTACCTATTACCTGTTCCCTCGCCATCAGGCGAATCCACTGCGACCTCAGATGCAGCTGCTACTGTGTTTCGATTTCCATATTTTGGGGTGCTGGTTTGGGTTCCTATATCGAGTCTGCCTAAGGCGGTAACCAGGATAGAAGTCCCCCTGTAATTGACTGATATCCTTCTGACCATCTTCGTGACTCAATGTGACCCGAAGTGTGGACATGTGTTTTGTTTCATTTTCAATTTCTTTGTCTAGGTTTAGGAGTTTGCATCTTTCGACTTGCTTTCTCGTGAAAACTTCTGGCCAGATTGTTCCGAGTTTATAGATATTATAAAAACATACAAAAAGAGTTATAGCATTGGCTATAGCAATTACAATTGATATAACCATTAATGTGTACACAGCAGTAAGCATGTCTGCAGATCTTGGTTTTGTGTTCAAAACTGTGACTACACATTGAAATATGAATAATACAATGATGCTAATTAGAGTAAACCACCGTATTTTATGAATATGTTGCTCGATTCTGCACCAAGGGTGAAAAATGTTATCATACTTATGGCCAGCCGTTAAATTACTTTGCTTCTTTGGAAATATAATTGATGTAATTGTCAGGATAGTCCCCATCAATAAAGCAAAAAATATAAGTTGTAGAAACCACACATAATCAGTATCTAAACGTTCAGTGGAACTGGGTAACCCAGAATCGTTTTTGTTAGATTGTGGTGTATTTTTATGAGCATCTATAGTGCCATGGAGTTGTTTCATGGTAACTTCATCTCCTGAAATACAAGACATATCGATGTTAATTTTATGCACACATATGGTTCATTTAATCCATACTTATATTCATCATCATGTGCCTTGACAGATGGTCTAGGCTTCGTGTCTCTTTACAGATCTCGGTTCTTGGTGTTCTGAATCAATTCTATTCATGACCCCCCCCCCCCCCCCCCCCCACTTCTCGCCACGTCTTATTCCACCCAGCATCATTTCTCTAGGTGTGCCTCTGCCTCTTCTGTCGCTGATCTTTCTAGACATCTCCATGTTCCCCGATGTCTCTCGTCTCAGCACATGACCACAGAACACTGGTTGTCTATCCCGTACAGATGCACATCATGTTCTGCTGTCATTATCCTCTTCCATTATAAATATTCCATTTTAATTATTCTGGCAGTCCAAGGTATTCTCAACATTCGTCTCAGTGACAAAATCCCGCTATCACTAAATTATTCCTAATTTGATCTTACAAATTCCAGATTCACTGCCATACTGGAGAACAGGCTCACAATACCATACTCCCTTTCTGACATTTAAGTAAAGGAAGTTATTACATACGACACATTTCATCTTCAGAAATGCAGTTTTTGCTCAGGCCTGTTTTGTTCTTAATCTGTGCTACGTATCTTCCATCTGATGTAATGTTTACCATCATGTGCTTGAATGTATTGACTCTCTTAAGCATTTTTCCTCCTATTGTAATATCACACTTTGGTGTTATCTATTTCCTTCATATAAAAATGGTTTATGTTTTTTTAATGTTCAAGGAAAGTCCCTCTTTGTACTTTCTATTACTACAGTGCCCAACAGTTGTTGCAGACGCCTAGAGGTTACATACATCAAAACCGTGTCTTCTGCATAACACAGATAGTTTATATTATAACCTCCCACTTAATTTTCTGGTCTACCTTTGATCTGTCTCATTTTCATTTCGCTATAGAAAAAGATATGATATGTTGACTTATTTCATGCGTTTTCTTTTCATAATTGCCCACTTTATTCATGTTGTCTATAATTGGTTCCAATACATATTGTTTTTTTTTTAAAAATACTGAGATCTATCCGTTCAGTTTTAATATCCTGCAACATTTGGATCATTTTATCAAAATCTGTGACGTGATCTATAAAGCACAAGTAAAAGTCTAGATCTGTGTACCTCTCCACTAGTGCGGAATATGTATGTTCCATTATTTGTTATATCACCACCACAAATCCATACTGTTCTTCGTTCATGTCCATGTTTATTTTCCTTCTTGCTCTTCATCTGAGTAGAAGTTTGATGACATGGTTTTTGAAGTTTATTATACAAGTTGTTCGCCTCCAATTGTTCCAGGTCTCTTGGGTAAAGCTATACATCCAGAATTTAGCATATCAATGGGTATGTGTCCACTGTTGTGAAATCCTTTCAACAGTATTTGTTTGAATATTTCGATTCCACATTCTTCCAGTATAACTTATTCTTCCACAGTGATTTAATCCAGTCCAACTATTTGTGATCCTTTGTTATTTGATAGTTGGATAAAAAAAACTGTATACGCATGTTGTGTTTGAGACTGATTCACAAAGTATGTTGACAAAGGTGAAGACTGGCATGCTTCGTGCTGAAAGGCATGCTTCCATTCAGAAGTAGCCGGTTGTGAGCATTTGCTGAATCTTTTCTCCAGGGTACTTTGGTGTGGTTGGAAATGAACAAGCAGACAGATTGGCTGGTACTGCATCATTGAAGGGTGATTTGATGCATGATATTTGATAAGGCAGATGTGGTGAAAGCCTTCTGGGAGCGCGTGAGCAATGCAGAACAACAGATAGACTATCGTGGTTTATAGAGAATGCGGCAGCAGGGGATGGTCAGAGAATCTGGTAGACAGTTGTCACTCAGAGGTGAAGCAAGACGGACATATCATCGGATTGTAATGGGTAACATTAGTATTGGAACTCTACACTGGCTGTTGAAGATAATGACTGAGAGCTTATGGTAATACCCCGAGTGCAAAGATGTCGGTTCTTGACTCAATTCAAACTCAACTCTTCATATGTTTGGTTAGCATTAGTGGTGTCTTCGTTTAGAATACGCTGCTCTTCAAAGTTCCTTCCTTGTGTTTGTCATATATTTTGAAAGGAGTGGGAGATCACTGTAGTGCATGCCCCATCTCTAACAAAAGAAGTAGAGCCCCATCCTCTTCTATCTTCAATAACCCCAGAATATGAACCTTGAGTTATCTGCAGACCTCGTTCTATTAAGTATGTCTAGGAGATATAGATTATGGCCCTGGGGAGAATGGTAATTACTAACTGTGAATCTGCCCCTTCTCCAATGATTCTGATAGCTCTGGAGCCCCCTTATTGGTTATCAAATCTGAGGAAAGTCTGGAGAATTTTCTCAGCCTGATTTAGATGAAGAAAACATGGATGTTGAGCAGTTGATAGATCTAGAGTCTTCTATCCCCAGTTTATTAAGTCATTATGAGTTAATGTATTTTTAAACAATCAAACACATAAACAAGTCTCAATAGATCTAGACAACAGATGTACACACAAAAGGTGGGGAATCACAGATAGGTTTGAACTGATAAATTAACAGAAGGTCAATTCATGTTAATCATTTATTGACTGGGCCTGAGCCTTCTGGCCAGTACATACATTTCCATTGTGGGTTACACAAGATATATTAGAAAAGTTGTACATTGGACCATTGTCCCAGAACATCAATCAAGCATCAATATATGAGATGTCAACAAGTGTGAAACATAGTAAACATTTTGATGTTGTACATATTAAGTGTGATGGTGTTGAATCAACAATTAAATATCAGTTTTCCTGAAATTGGGTGTGGTGTGTACCAAGGAAAATGTAACCTGGTGACTGGAAGATTAGGTAAGCCAGGGTCCATTGACTGATGGATCCACTTCAGGTATGCCCGTATAGCTCCTCTGAAGGCCTCCCCATACTCTGCTCATAGCCAAGTCATCCTCCATCTCACTTGTGGTTCATCTCTTTCTCTCGGCTTCCCTCTCTCAGGTCTGATTTAGGTGGTTAGTTTGCTGATGTGTTGGGTGGTTGTTGGTATGTAGCCACCAAGATCACTGATGAATATTCGCATAAATATATACATTCCTACCAATACAATAATAAGAAGTAGGTCGGAAGAAATCTAAATTCCTGAAGTAGGAACTAGTTTCCCTCCCCTCCTTTTCTCTCTAAGCTAGTGTTGGGTTAAGTTGGGGTGGCCAGAGTTTATCACACGGTGTACGCCTTGTATCAACTTGTTCCTGCTGTATGTAAGTTCTCATTTGACCTGGGGTCAGTGAACGTGTACAGTAAGACATTGACAAGAGTGAGAATATGTCAAGATGCATGTAAATAAATGACATACATTTATAACATTTCTTCCACTCAATGGTGTTTATCGCGTGTATAAATAATTCTCTGTGTTTTCCCAATTAACTTCTTCTTCTTCTTGTGTCTAATAACTCTCTCCCATTATCTGTTGTTGTGATGTTGAGTGTTGGGTTGTGTGGTGATGAGTGGTGTTGAGTTTTAAGTTATGTTGAGTAATGAGTTTAGTTCACTGCGCGTGATGGTGTTCCGCGAAGCACAACTTTCTCATGTATTGCAGTTCATAAGTGCTCTTATCTATGTAAAATTTGACATAAATATAAATATTTATTCCGTCAAACCCTATTGATTCAATAGATGAAGGAGAAAGGAAAGATTGATTTCTCTTTCAGCTTTCTAGATTGTAAATAGGCATAGATAAGTCTGTTTTAGAACAAGGCACTTATTCTAGTCCACGAACTGTCATTTCAGCTGTAGATAGTGATAGCATCTTTTATCAGTGTTTCTGGTGAAATGCACAAGATTGCTTTAGAATCATCACTCCTCACAGTTGTTTAGAATAGAATGTAGTAGTATAATGCACTTCTTAAGTTAATAATTATCTCTAAGAATATCAGAGATTGCAGTTTCATCTAAGAGAATATTAGAGAGTCATTTTGCCGGGAATGGCTCTGCGTCGTTAGAATCTACAGTCGAGCATTTTTACATTTCAGAGGTTTTAATTAATAATAATACATTTCAATTGACATCACAAACACTGGATACCGTTCTTTTGACACTTGATGCATCGGGTTATCAGTTTAATCTAAGGTCTAACAAGCTCACCTAGGATCCAGACATTTTGCTTTCCCCATTGAAAATTTTGGTCACACAATCTTCTCACATCTGTTCAGGAGGCGGGTTTCAGAAAAGAGTGCGGGCTTATTAACATTTCTGATGAAATGGTAACATATGCTAATTATGCTTTGGCGCGAAAGCGGGTCACATGTCTCTTTTCGTCCAATGGTCTTCCGAGCTTTGTCTGATGCAATCTTTCTAAGAATCCACGTCATTTGTCACTTGTTTAGTTCCAGTTTCGATGTTAAGTTTTAAGTCCTAGTCTCCATTTGCGGTTGTGAAGTCAATTTCTTTTAATGTTGTTTCCTCTTTTTGCGGCAGGTGTTGGTAAATGAATAATGTTGGTTGCGTTATGCCACAGTGTTAATGCTGTTATTTCTCAAATAACTCTCACGTGTATTTATTATATCTCTTTATCATAGCCATAACACCTTCTCCCATTAATGTCTTTAAAGTTTTTTTATTTCAAACATCAAGTGTTTCAACTGATTTTTCTGTCTGCTAAATCACCAATCTTTCTGTTTATATTTTTTGTAGCTTGAATAGAATTTAATTCAATGTTGTTGCACTTTATTTTAACCACCTTATTTTGACTGTATGCATTTATCTTTTATTTCTTTTTAACTTATCATAATCATCTTTGTTAATGCTGTTTTCTTTTATTAATCAACTTCAAGATTTCTTCAGTGATCCATTTATTCTTAGCTTTTGTCTTATTTCTGGTAACATATCTTTGCATTTTGTTTAATTGAATTATGTGTTGTGTTGAGTAGATTATCGTGACACTTTTTTCAAACCATCTTCTGCCAGAGCGGTGAGCTGATCATCACGCAAATGTTCACCTTCGTCAACACCATCACACCCTTTTTGTAGCTAGAGGAAGATCTTTGACTGTTGTCACGATCCGATTGATCTAATCAGCAGTTGAAAACCAGTGCAAGACTGAAGAGATACCAATGTGATTCTCATAGACAACGATGGACAGATATTTAACCATAAAACACTAACCTATTGTCATTGTGATGTTTGTTGGAGCAGATGAGACCATTCGATCCTCATCATCACAAACAGCGTAGTGAGACATGCCACAGTCTACCAGACTACGATTACAGATCCGACATGGTGTACAGGGAACCTCTATCTGCAGAGATTATTGTGTGGGGTCTCTGAAGTAACCAGCCTTACAGCCAAACAAAGTTGGAGCGGTTCTGCTGCACGGTCTAGTGATGACCGCCTGGGTGAGATTATTCTCAGATAGTTCTTCACATTTTAAACAATCCTTATATGTGTGGCTGTGATCAGACATGAAAGTCCCAGTTGGACAAGGTAAGCACTCCTCACTGGATGTCCTAAAGAACTGTCCAGCTCCACACACAATTGGTCTCTCATTGCACACAAACACGCCATCAGGGGTCATAACTGCATCGTGATTAGGTGGACAGCAGACGGTATCGTAGTACCTTTCACATGGTAGGGCTGAAAACGGACATTCAGTACACTTCTCACACCTGTCCGTCTGTAAGAGATTTCTGGCCCTACGTCTGTAGAATCCACCTACACAGAGTATGACAGCATCGTGAGTGCTGTTGCAACCACTGACCAACACTTTCACATTAGGGTCTTCTATCCTTGTGCAGGGCTTACATTCCCTTAAGAAGTGATTCTCCTCGGCAATGAAAGTTCCACGGAGACAAGGAATACAGACGTCATGACCCACTCTTGGAGTGTGTAGTCTTTCCCCGCTTGAGCAGTATGTGTCGTAAGTTCCAGCTGGGGAGAAGTGAAACAGGAATAGGAAAGCAAGAACGACATTGTTCTCCATTCTCTAAATATACAGTAGTCGACCTTCGCACGTCAGTCTTATCATTAGGGGTGTCTGAAAATAGAATACATAACATCTTAGTAAAAGTATTACTAGCAGTAATATAAGAAAGGCCGGTCTCCCTGGCTATGGGTTTAATGACGAGGTTTGTAATCCCGTATATTCTCGTGGGAAACACAGCTGTGCGAGATTCGGCAGCGGATCGCGACGCGCTGGGCACTTATGGGGATATATTTTTGTCGGTCGTTCAGAAAGCCATGGCAAACTACTGAACATAAACCTGGCTAAGACATAAACAGCAGCTGAAAATGTTGGTGTTAACTGCAATGTCCTATAAAGGATATGAGAATATATATATATATATATATATATATATATATATATATATATATATATATATATTGGCACCTTGCCGACGATAGTTTGTGCTTCAAAAAAAGCATAAAAATAGGTATAATAACTACTACCCATTCGCGCTGTAAATGTTCCTCCTCATTGGGTGCATGTGAACACATGGTCATTTCCACCATCATACACTATCTTACGTCTCACACGCTCGGTGTGATGACTTATCTGCTAATAATTTTCTCCTTTGTCTTTACTTCCATTTCTGATATTTGTCCTCCATGCAACACGTTCAGCGGCGACTTGCTCCCAATGTGCATTACCTATGCCTGTATCAATCATGTCCCGCTTACACACATCTTTGTATCGTAGTAGAGGCCGACCCTGAGATCTCTTACCCATCTGTAATTCACCAAAAATGATGTCCTTTGGTATTCTACCATCATCCACCCTCCCATAATGTCCTATCCATCTAACTCTACGAAGACTGAGCATGGAATAAACCGTCACACAACCTGATCTTTCCAGTACTTCAGTACTTGAGATTTTGTCTTGCCACTTAATACAAAGTATTCTTCGCAAACACCGCATATTAAAGCTGTTTAATCGTTTCTCTTGGTGTGAGTAAGTTGTCCAGGCTTCACTACCATAAAGAAGAGTACTAAGGACACAGGCTTGATAGACAAGGACATTTATTTTGGCAGTAAGCTTCCTGTTCTCCCGGACTCTTTTTCTTAACCTGTTCATTGTTGTTTCTGCCTTACAAATCCGAATGTTGATTTCCTGATCTAGGGATAATTTGCTATTGACCTCTGATCCTATATATGCAAAATGGTCTACTATCTCTAGTTCGGCGTCGTCAATACAGATTTATGGTACCCCATGTGCACCTTGTGACATAATCTGTGTCTTAATTTTGCTAATTGTTAAACCAAATTCAGAACAAGCATTGGAGAATGCAGGTAGTAGGCCTTGTAATTCTTCCTCAGAGTGTGTCGTAACTGCAGCATCATCTGAAAAAAAGCAACTCTCTGATCAGTACCCTCCTAATTTTCGTCTTGGCCTTCAATCTCTGGGCAATCTAGATGTCGCCATCTGAGCGTGAGTGAATGCATATACCACCATCCTGATCACGAAATGCATATTTCAGTAGAAGTGAAAAGTATATTCCAAAGAGGGTGGGGGATAGTACACAACCTTGCTTAACTCCACTCTTGATTTCAAACTCTTCTGAAATTGCACCATCAGAATTGATTATACCCTTCATGCTTGTGTGGAACGATTCCACAATGGATAGAAGAATTGGCGGGCAGCCAATCTTCTTTAGTGCCTTGAACAGACCCTCATAACTGGCCAAATCAAATGCCTTTGTGACGTCGATGAAGTCAATAGACAGTGGTTGATTCTGTTCACAGCATTTTTCTTGCATTTGTCGCAATGAGAATATCATATCAATGGTAGACCGGTTCTGTCGAAAGCGACACTGTGATTCGGGGTAGACTTGATCTCCTAGGACTTGAAGTCTGCGCAGAACAATTCTGGCACATACTTTTCCAACAATACAGGAAAGTGAGATACCACTATAGTTGTTGCAGTCACTCCGATCGCCCTTGTTCTTGTACAGTGATATGGTGCTTGAATCCTTAAAATCATGTGGGACTTGTCCTTCTCGCCAGCATAGCTCTATTAGCTGGTGGATCTGTAGAGGGAGTGTGTCTTACCAACTCTTGATAACCTCTATTGGAATCCCATCCTTACCTGTAGCCTTGCCAGATGCAAGTTCATTTATAGCACACTTAACTTCTGTTAACAGGGAAGTGTGTCCAGGTGGTCAAAAGTTGGTAGGGCCTCTATGGCGTTGAGGGCATCATCTGCTGGTTTGGTCCCACTTGAGTAAAGTTCCAAATAGTGCCCTACCCATCTATCCATCTGCTGTTTCTTATAAGTGATGATTTCTCCAGTAAAGGTTTTTAATGGTGCACTTATTTTTATACTTGGACCACGGGCTTTCTTTATTCTTGCATACATGCTTCTGATGTTTCCCTTATCACTTGCATTTTGAATGGACTCAAATAACTTGATCAATTAGTCATTTGCACACTGCCTGGCAGCCTTTTGCACATCCTTCCTAGCTTGCTTCAGCTCACTCAGAGAGTTACGCGTTGTTCTTTCCGTGTTTCTTAAGAGAGCTATCTTCTTCTTATCAATCAAGGGCTGCAGAGTCTGGCTGCCTGCCGAAAACCAGTCCTACCTCTTACGATCCACAGTGCTATAATCCCCTACGGCAGTTTTATAAATGGTTTCCTTAAGTTTACCCCTCTTTTCACTTACTGTGCGATTTTCTGGTGTATCAGTAAAAGCGTCTTCAAGTTTCTGTTGAAACTCAAAGCACTTTTCAGGATCGTGCGTGTTAATAATATTATCCTTGGGCTAGATTTGCGTTTTGCTGTGTAGATTCTCTTTGGTCTCAGTCTAACCCTTGTAACAACCAAAGAATGATCCGTATAACAGTCAGCACTGTCGTAACTTCGAGTCAATTATGTATGGTTCAGATGTTGTCTCCGTGTGTCCAGCTGATGTCAATGGCCGGATCTTGGATGTTACCATGTGACCTCATGAATCTCGTTTGTGTTTAAAAACAAAAAGTTTGTAATACATAGGTCATGTCTGGTGCAATGCTCCAGCAGCCTTTGCTCATTGTCATTCATGCGACCGATGTTGTATTTTCCAAGGCACATTGATCATGAACTCGAGTCCTTGCCCACACGAGCATTGAAATCACCGAGTATATAAATGTAGTCAGATTGCGGAACTGCCTTGATTACAGAGTCTAACTCCTCATAGAATCAGAGGAATCAAGTGTCGGTTCATATGCAGTAATAATAGTGGCAAAACCACAAGAGGTTGCCAAGCGCAGAGATAATAGTCTTTCATTACATCCTGCTGGGATTTCAATCATTCCCAGTAGCAATTCTTCACTGCAAAACCCACACCATGTTACATGTTTTTCTGCCTGCCCTCTATCCTTCCAACAAATAAAGGTGTAATTGTTCTCCCTGAGTGACCCTTCCTCAACGAGGCGACTCTCCTGCAGGCCAGCAATATCAATTTTAAGACGATTGAGTTCGGCATCAATCACAGCCGTTTTTCTCACATCATCAAGACGTGGAACGTAAGAACCATGTGTCCAGGAATATCCTGGACACATGGTTCTTACGTTCCACGTTGCAAGCAGCACCTTGAGTTTTCTAATTTTCTTTTTATTAATACCTGGTGCATTCGTTTTACAGCCTACAATTCAGATTTTGTACGATCAGGCAGGTGTGCCGCTTGGAGAACATTAGGCGTAGAGAGGAGTGGGTCAGAGTGCCGGCGGAGCAGTCAGACTTGTGTAGAGTTATAATCACATTAAACCGGGAGAGCAGGGAGTGGCCAGCAGGGGCCACGGAAGTGGATATCCAGCAACTAATTCAGGACAATGCTCACTCGGGTGATGTGATTATCTACACAGATGGTTCGGTGTCAAGAGGTGAGAGAAGTGGCTGGGGGTTCATAGCCAAAGCTAATGGTCGATGTTTGGGGCAGGAGAGCCTGGCATATGATAACACAACATCTAGCTTAAGAATGGAGGTGGGGGAAGTCACTGCGGCTCTCCGCTGGATGGAGAATACGACAATCAAATACATCGTGATTGTAACTGACTCATAAAGCATGCTGACGAGAGTGAGGACGGGCAGGCTTCGTGCGGAATGGCTTGCTTCGCTTCGGAGGTCACGGGTGACAAGCATCGCCTGGATCTTTTCTCCGGGGCATGCCGGTGTGCTGGGAAATGAACAGGCTGGCAGATTGGCTGGCTCTGCAGAACTTGGTGGAGTATTGATAGATGACAAGGCAGACGTGGTTGCGGCCTTGTGGGAGCACGTGCACACCTCGAAGGAGCAAATGGATTACCATGGTCTGGCAAGAATGAGACAGCGAGGAGTGACGAGGGGATCTGGCCGACGCTCAACGCTCAGAGCAAAGGCGAGACGGACTTATAATCAGATTGCTACTGGTACTATTAGTGTTGGAACTCTTCGCTGGCTGCTGAGGATGGGGACGGAGCACTTATAGGAATGCCCCTAATGCTGTGATGTCGATTCCTAAATCAATCAATCAATCAATTAATTACATATGTGACTACTGTCTCTTGAGCCTAGCTCCGTAATCGTTATCTTGAATGTTAGACATTATATTTAAGTACCGCAACTCTCTGATGTTCCCCTTTCATTATTACCCTTGATTATGTGAAACTGTCATTCTCTACTTCGGAACAAACTCACACTGCACAAGTAGAACGCAGAGCTCGATACTCTACTCAGATCAATGTTTCCACAATGTAATGGCTATTCACAGAATACACTTCGTTCATACTAGCACAATGTCTCAACGCTACGAATTAAGAAAACTAAAAAAAAAAAAGAAAACTACTTAACAACCACAATTCCTAACTGTTGCTGTTGTTTGTTCATCAAGAATGATGATGACCATTCATTTCATCCAGTGGGTTGAAAGTATGGAGACGCGAATTCCAAGATGGCTTGCTGATAAGTCTTATTTTGGCACAAAATGTTCTTTGACAATTAGGTCAAAGAAGAGGAGGATCTCCTCCAGTGTTATTTTCTGTCCAGTCTTTACAGTTCTGGTTGCTTCGCAAATGACTGCACCCTTATCTAATGATGTACGCCACGAATTACAGTCTTTGGCAGCAGTCTCCCAGGCGTCAAGATAATTCCAAAAGCTTTCAGTGAGAACTTCAGAGTGTCTTTAAAGCGTTTCCTCTGGCAGCCTTAGGAGCGTTTACCACAGCTCAGCTAGCCGTAAAAAAACAAATGTGTTTAGGGAGCCTGTGATTTGGCATACGAGTTAAGTGACCAGCCAGCGAATCTGATTTTTCTTTAGTATAGAGTGGATACTGGGCATGGACGCTCTTTTTAGAACTTCAGTGTCGGAGAACTTTTCTTGCCATTTAATCTTCAATAACTTCCTAAAGCATACTGTATGGAAGTGGTTTAATTTCCTAGCATGTCGCTGGAATACAGTCCATGTTTCGCAAGCATATAGCAGTGTAGATAATACAACTGCTTTATAGACTTTCAACTTTCTTTGCAGGCTTATTCCATTTCTGCCCCATACATTCTTGTACAGTCAGCCAAAGGCTGCGCTGGCCTTGGAGATTCTTGCATTCACTTCGTCGTCAATTGTGGCAGTTTGTGACACAGTGCTGCCAAGATAGGTGAATTTGTCCACAACACTTAGTCTATGACCGTTCACCTTGATATTCAGCACGGTGTGATTATTCCCTGGAGCTGGCTGGTACATAACTACAGTCTTCTCCAAGTTGATATTGAGCCCAAAGTTGGCACAAGCATGTGAGAAAGCTGAAACATCGTGTTGCATGTCTGCCTCTCAGTTGGCACATAGAGCGCAATCATCAGCAAAGAGCAATTCTCTGACAGTGTCGCTGTTAGTTTTGGTTTTAGCTTTCAACCTTCTGAGATTGAGCAACTTTCCATCCATGCGGTAGTTGATGCCTATTCTATGTCATTGTTCTCGAAGGCATTCGTCAGCATAACTCAAAACATGGGGCTGAACAGTGTTGGTGCCAGGACACATCCTTGCTTCACTCCATTGGTGACAGGAAAGGGCTCAGACAGTTCATCATTTTCCTGTACTCTTGCCTGCATACCATCATGAAATAGCCGCACTATTTGGACAAACTTTTGTGGACAGCCATATTTCGCCATAATCTTCCACAGTCCTTCTCTGCTGACTGTATCAAAAGCCTTGGTAAGGTCAATGAAAGTGGAGAACATTTCAGAGTTCTGTTCCTGACATTTCTCTTGCAGCTGCCTTGCAGCGAAAATCATGTCAACAGTTCCTCGTTCTTTTCTGAAGCCACATTGACTCTCAGGAAGAAGACCTTGATCGAGATGGGCCGTGAGGCGATTGAGAAGAATTCTGGCGAGTATCTTCCCTGCGATTGAGAGCAAACAGATGCCTCGGTAGTTGTCACAGGATTGGCGGTTTCCTTTACGTTTGTAAAGGTGGACTATTGACGCGTCCTTGAAATCTTGTGGCATGGTCTCATTCACCCATATGTTTGTAAAGACTTGATGAGGCTCTCTATTATGACCGGCCCACCTGCCTTGTATATCTCTGCTGTGATGGAGTCAGGACCAGACGCCTTTCCACTGGAAACTTACTGGATAGTTTTGTTGGCAGGTCATCAAGTGTATCATTAGTGCGAACTTGAGGAAGGCAGTTGATGGTTTCATCATTGAAGAAGGAAGTTGCATTTAAGATGTTGCTGAAATGCTCTGCCCAAGGTTGAAGGATTTCTTTCTTATCGGTGACCAATGTTCCCCCATCAACACTGAGGAGGGGAACTATGCCTGGTAATGGAGGGTCGTAGACCGCTTTCAGAGAGTCGTAGACGTTTTTCATATCATATCTGTCAGCAAAGCCTTGAATTTCATCAGCTTTGTTGCTCAGCCAGAAGTCCTGCATGTGCCGAAGTTTCTGCTGCACTACTCTTCGAATGTTTTTGAAGGCATCCTTTTTGATGTTGACATCGGGTCATTTAATTGTGCCATGAAGAGAAGATGCTTTTCGGCCAGCAATTGGTTGATGTCTTCAGAATTTTCATCAAAGCAGTCTTTATGCTTTCGGGGCGCTGGATCTAGGATTTCCATAGCAGCGTTGTAAATTATGTCCTTTATGGCTCTCCACGCTGTTTCTGCATCCTGTTTAGCTGCAGCATTTGACTTGAGGCGGTCTTCCAGCATGTTTTCAAACGACAGCTGCGTTTTTTTGCTGCTTTTTTTATTTTTGCATTTTTATCCCCTGAGGACGCAGTGGTGGTTTGATGTATATGTTTATTTTCGAGATAATGAGACAAACGATGGTCTGTCCAACATTCGGCATGGATGTTTTCACCCGAACGTCTTGTCTGTCACACGTCCTGACGATGACATAGTCAATGAGGTGCAAGTGTTTCGAGCGAGGGTGCATCCATGGTGTCCTATTTCTCGTGGGAAGACGGAAAATTGTGTTGGTGATCAGGAGATCGCGTTTGGAACAGGTCTAAAAGAGGAGCCCATTGCTGTTACAATTTCCGACTCCGTGCTTTCCAATGATACCACTCCAAGAGGCGGTTTCATTGTCTACTCTGGCATTGAATTCCTCAAGGAGTATATGTTTGTCTCCTTTGGGAACAAATGTTAATACGTTGTGCAGGTGTTCATAGAACATGTTTTTGACGTCACCTTCATTTGTCATGTTTGGTGCGTAAACACTCACGATGGTTGCATGCTTCTTTCCTTTCAGCAGGAGTAGCTTAATAGTCATAAGCCTGTCATTTATAGCCTACGGAAATTCAGCTTGTTTGCCAACCAGGGCCTACTTAATGGCAAATACCACACCGCAAAGGCGTCTTTCCTCGCTTTTCCTTCCACTCCAGAAAAATGTGTAGCCGGTACCTATTTCACAGATTTGGCCTTCTTCTGCAAGTCGTTTCTCGCTCAAGGCTGCAATGTTGATGTTTTACCTGCCCAGCAGGTTTTTTTACCAGAATTTTACCTCTCTCAATCAGTGCTGTTCATCTCTCTGGGCCGTAGGGTGCGTACATTCCAAGTTCCGATGTCAAGGAAATATGGTTAGCTCTTTTAGCTTTACCTGTTTTTACTTTGTTTGTATGTCGACCGTAGTATAGGGTACCCACCAACCGCGGCTAGCTGGTTAGGTAATGATGGCGCAGACAATGTTTAGGGCACTTTTCTAGCCCCTTCCTCATGCTATGGAGGTGAGCAGTGCTTTCCTATAGAGAGCTGCTAAGTCACTCAGGGGCTGCCGAATCCCACTGCTGCTCCGGTCAGTAGAAGACGACAGTATGGCCTGAGCCGCCTGTGTGCAGGTCTGCGACAACGACTGCCAGCGTATCCTCGCCTGCCGGTTCGCCGCTCGCCCACCGTCACAGGGCTTGAAGGTGATATATGAAGTTGGATGAAGAATGACTTGCGCGATGAACTGGATTACAGTGAGGAAGAGTTGCGCAATTCTTCGACCTCACTCTCTCGCCTGAGTCCATCTGAGTCCAGTGGCAAGACAAGTCAAGGCGACTGGAAACGAATACAGGTGCAGTGGATGACCAGGGCGCTCTACGTGCCTAGCCGTGCTCATGACGTTCTACAAAGCTTTGCAGGTAAACATCGTCTTGCCCGTTGAATCATCAGTGATTTCATCCGCGCTGTCTGTCGAACCCTGTCTTCACATGCTGAATAGGCATACCTAGTTCACCGCTTGGTTTGACACCAAATCGGCTACCCACGCCTGGTTAGCCAGCCTCTCACAGCTGTTGCCCGGGGGGGGGTGGCCGCTGTCGCATGTTGACAGCTACTAGGAGCCACAGGCGTGAGCTGGACATCAGGCTTGGACCAGTGGGGGATGGGCCCTGAAGTGGACATGAGAGTCATCCTTACCAAAGGTAGTACCTTTGGTAGGACCTAACAGTAGTAACCTAACTAGTAGTACCTAACTAGTACTTAACAAAACTACTTAACAACCACAATTCCTAACAACATGTCCGTAGCGGCACAATTTGAGGTCGTGCTACTGCAACAAAGAACCATGTCCAGACTTGACAACGGCTCTCGTCCAACTGAATGCCTCGAGGAGACAATGTCCTTTCGCTTACAATATGCCTTGCCGTCTTCGTGCAAGGCATGCATCTATAAATTCACACTGAATTGCATGAAGCCCTGTATTCTCTCGGTTCACTATTCCATGACCTAATATAGGCTCATGTCACTTAACAATAATATTGACAGGTTACAAGATGATGCATGTGTAGCAGAATGAATATCTTATTAGTATCAGCTAGGTGTGCAAGCCTACAGCACGCTTGAGCATCAAGATAGAACAGCTAGAAGGATGCTCAAGTCGTGACGTGGCTTGTTGTTGGGGGGGGGGGGGTTAGAAAACACCAAGGGCGAGAGAAGAGAAGTCAACATCGTATTTGATTGTATTGAGATTTTGTATCAACCATCGCAAATAAAGCCTGTTCTACAATAACCTAACTGAACTTGTTGATCCACTGTATACACGCATTGTTACAGGTGGATTAAATGGAGCCGCACACAGGATCCGATTTTACTTGGATGTCGCGGGTACAATGTGAAGTAAGAAAGTCACTCTTGATGTCAGTCTATAGTATTTGAGTTTCTCTTGAAAATTGTAGATACTCATCTAAACAAAAAGTTCCATCGGACCATTTTTAATCAAGTAAGAAAGTCAAAATTTCAACATTTTTCGGACACTATCAAAATAAAAGGCATATATATCAAGACTGTGAATAGAGCCATCTACGTAACATGATTGCCTATGGAGTGTTGATAAGCTGTTCTCATCATAACTATTTGAAGTAACGGGATTCTTGTCAAAAATATTATAAAGTTTGACCTGCCAGTATTACAGCCGTTGGTAACCTTGCATTGTGTTCGAAGGTCAGCCAGTCACATGCTAAGATTTGTCCAGGTCCAGGAGCAAAGAAATCTCAAAACGGATATAAACAACTTGAATTAAATGGAAATGTTGTTCTGAGAGAGCGGTTATCTTCTTTGTATCAAGACTACTCAGAGCAAACTCAAAGCCGTTATGTTCATTGAATCGTGACCTTGGGTGCCTAAAGAATTAAGCCAATTGCTCCTTTGGTTGGAAAGTACGAAGAAATTTTACTCGTGGTTGCTCTAATAAATCAGAATGTTTTTCAACAAAAGCGAATATATCGATAGGGAACCCTCGGAGGTGGTTGGGCAAACTGGGTTGCCGACCTGCTGAAGAGGGGACCCAAATTCAAATCGCTTTATTGAGCTAAACCAGTTTTCAAGACGTCGCCTAGATGTGCCCTGTTATCGGGTGAAAAGAAAATATCAAGTCTGGTAGGGGCTCAACCAGGAGCTGAAAGTGAAAGTGGCAAAACCTGAGACGTCAGAAGAAGGACATCATTGAAGTCACGTTATCGATTGGATGGCCAATAAGTGATACGAACTCCAGACGTTTGGGTGACGAGGAAAACTTTCAACGAACATACGTAAATCTACGCTTCTCTTGGATCAAGGTGGTAATTAATTAAAATGTAACTGCTAAGAGAAAATTTTTTTAATAAGATCATTTAGATAAGTCGTTATAAATGTGAATTTGATTGTATAAGTACATAGTAAAATATTTCAGCATAGCAAAAGAAACAACAGGATATGGCAACAGGCAGACCCATCAAAGCACAGTAGAGAAACATGCATAATTGAAAATTATTTCAGCTGAGCTCAGGACGAGTTTTTTTTCAGGTACCAAGAAATATATAGAGAAATAAGTATGAATTACCTACATATGGAATTAAAACGTATCAGTACATGGTTGGGAGAGTTAAAAGTAGCAGTTAATGAAGTAGAAAATTTTGTAGAAACGTTGCAGAACAAAACGACTAGACAAGAGCCTTATAGATTTAAGGTAGACTGTAATAAAGTAGGAAAGAATAACAGGAGACAGCCACTGCTTAATAAAGACAGAAGACAATATGGTTATGACGAACCAAGGCCTGATGTATATAGGGTAAAAGACGGTGAGAACAGACGTAATGGTGAAAGGTCAGACTGGTATAGCTGTTATAGATACAAGAATGGTCCTGAGAGAGCCTTTTTTAATAAGTTATGGAAGTGGCAATCCCATAGCAAGACTGCTAGGAAAAAACGTGACGACTGGTTTGAACAAAGAAGGAAACAGTATTTGAGGTCAGGGTCAAAGAACAGAGTAGGAAATGTAAGTAAGAATTCAACTACTAAGCTGGTTGCGAATCTGACTCTTAGACAAGAAAAGAAGAAAATAGACCAAGAGACTCAGACACAGGTGATTGAAGTGGTAGAACGGAACACACAAACACAGATTGTCCAGGTACAACCAGCC
>JACEFZ010006765.1:0-46234 GCA_014155875.1 Cepaea nemoralis | reverse complement strand
TTTTTCCCCAAAACCCAAAAAAGGCAACGGAACCAAGAATGTTTTCTTGGGTGAGTAATTTTTACGATGTGTCGTTGACTCCTCATGCTAACTGACTGTTTCAATTAGCTATGTCATTGACCATTCATACTGTGTCATTGACCATTCATACTGAGTCATTTCACTTGCTATGCTTTACACTGCTGAGATGCTTGAGAAGAGCTTATGACAACTATCCAAAACCCCCGAGTAAGAGAAGATGTTATCAGACAGACAGTGGGATCAACACCTTGTGACATATATTGAAAGGCAGAAGCTCAAATCGTTCAGCTATCTGGTTAGAATGTATCACCATCAGTTCCCAACACTGGCCCTGCATCAAAGAATATCTGATACTAGATAGAGCAAGAGGACACCCAAGATGAAAATGGACTGAAAACATCAAAGACATTGTATAATCACACGGAATAGCACTATCAGTATCATCCATTGGGTGCCGGAACATACAACTATTCCTCTCCACGACACTTAATGACAGAAGTAGAAGTTGATGAAGATGCTTTACACATATTTTATTTTACGTATGCGCATGTTAAATTTCAGTTTGTGTATAAAACCCAAATTTTTTTGTTCTTAATGATTACAATTTCTGTTTATGTTTGAAACAAATGTTATTTGTTCTTAATGGTTACTTTCAGTTTATGTATCACACCACAGTTTTTTGTTCTGAATGATTACAATGTTTGTCCTACATTTCAGAGCTGACGCTGCCACAGTTTTACTCCTTCCTGCACGAGATGGAAAAGGCGAAAGCAAGCTTAGAATATCTAGGATGATGTCTTCTAGCTGATACATGACTTGTTGGTTGTAAATACAGATTTACCTGTTTTATCTACTGGCGTTTTTGGGTTGTCTTTGTCTTCAAGTTATTACTAAACAAGCATTTAATTTTGGAGGAAGTAAGAAAATAAGGTGCCTTGTTTAGTTATCATTGATTTGTTGCATGCAGTGGGAACTGTGATGGCGTAGTAGCTAGACACTCGTCTGCTTGCCCTGTAGTCATCAGTTCAGTTCACATCGGGATAGACTCTAATTTTTGTGAATTGATGTGGGTTCCCACGTCGATCCAGACTGAAATGGGTACCAGGATATGTCTTTGCAAGTAGAGGTGATTGGCTGATGCTACCATATCACTCATCTAGTGATACTACCACATCACTCACCCAGTGATATTACCAACATTCATCCAGTGATACTACCACATCACTCATCCAGTGATGCTACCACATCACTCATCCAGTGATGCTACCACATCACTCATCCAGTGATATTACCACATCACTCATCCAGTAAGACTATGGGTGCAGCACCATATGCCCAATGCATTTTATTGCAAGGGGTCTTTACATAACTTTGCATACCTTTACATACCTTTGCATACCTTTACATAATTTTCATGCCTTTACATAGCTTTGCATACCTTTAATACATTTGCATTACCTTTACATACTGTTACATACCTTTGCATATCTTTACATACTGTTGCATACCTTTACATACCTTTGCATACCTTCACGTACCTTTGCATACTGTTACATACGTTTGCATATCTTTACATAACTTTGCACACAGTGAGATGGCTTTTTGCTGACATTAAGTTCATACTTTGATGGCTAGGCTGAAACAAAAATCGGCCTTAGTTCCACCATTTCCCTGAACGACTCAGTTCAAACAATACTACTGGACACTTTGAGGGGAAAGAAAAGTCAGTTATTCAGTTTCTGTGTGTAGTAGATACAGCCCTCATCAAATTCATCTTGAATGTGAAGCTGTGTAGGGCCTGAATGTGATGAACATTAAGAAACAAGTGTTGTGAATTTAGTGGCAGTTGGGTTCATGTGGTGCATAAACAATGGAGCAGGCCATGTCAACAGATTCTTGCAGTTGAGAACATTTGATCACTGCACCAGAAAGGGCGACCATGTTGACAAATATTTTGTTTTCTGCGTTCGCTCGTTTAAACTCAAGCGTACTCCATAATCTGCTACTATTTATAGCTCACTGGACTGAATTTTCCCGCATTCGTCGTCGTCGTCGCATTCACACTGCGAGCGCTACCAAGACAAGTTGTCTTAACCAGTCAAGAAGACTGATACGCGGGGGAAAATGTCATGTGCAAGTCTAACAACACGCGGTATCCAAGATGTGCAGCGTGGGAGCCGACAAGAAGAAGAACGTGGAGGGCCTTCCTGTGTGCTGTAACAAAGAGCCTGAAATACAGATATTACTGAAGCTACCACGAGGGAGAAGATCGACAACCCAACACAGTCAAGAGCCAAGACAGCGAGAAGAAGGGGGGAGAAAGACACCAGAGCTGGAAACAACGACTCAAAAACAGTCCAATGGGTTGTCAAGTGGAGCTGACAGACGAGGAAATCCTGAAGCAGCTACGAGAAGAGAATCTTCACATTCGATTCTTGAAGGCGGAGCGCTCCTCACCTACTCCAAGATACCTACAACCTTGGAAGTGGTGACGTCGGAGGGCAGCAAAAGGCCGACCACAGTATCAATCAACAAGAGAATGCAGCAGCCAGAGAGATTCATCCCAAGAGTCACTCAATGTTCCAGATGTCAGAGGGCCGGCCACAGCAGAGCAACGTGTCGAAGTAAGACGGAAATCTGCCGATACTGCGCAGATCACCACGCCTTCAAGGAGTGTCCGCTGGCCAAGCTGGACATGGACTTTCGAGCACCCAAAAACAAAAGAAAGTGCCCCAAACTGCCGGGGCAAGCATGGAGCAAGATACTTGGGCTGTCCGTACCTGCAACGATACAGAGACTCTTAAAGATCGCCATCACCAAAAAGACACCATTCAAGGAAGCAATGCGGAGGGGCGAGCAGCCACGGATATAGCTATGTATATAAGAAATAAGATATATTGAAAGAGATCAACTTCAAAAGCAGATAGACGAGTTGAAAAAACAAGTCAAGGCACTGTTGACCCCCGACTCCGACCAGCAACAATGAATAACTACTGGCTGAAATGAAGGAGATCCAGCAAAAGATCAAGCAAGAAATGGAACATATGGCTCTGATTAAGAAGGAGAACGAAGAAATCCGACAAACTATTAAATCAGAGCGAAAAACTACAGAAAGCTGAAATGGAAATATTTTGAAATAAGCCATACAAGAAATTATAGAGAAACTGCAAGATGAAAACCAAGAGACCGAGCCTGAATACAAGCGAAAGCCAGCAGACCAACCACGACGCCCGAAACAGCCAAAGGGAAGCCAATATCCCGCCAGACATTCGAAGAAAAGAGATGAGCACCCTGACGCCGGCAGAGAGGGCGCCCCCTTACCACCATTATTTACCAATGAAGAACTCACGGAGATAAAAATGACATACAAACTCAGGTGCTAGGAATGCAGAAGGCACATGGAAGAAAAAAAAAAAAAAGCACAAGAAATTCAAAGGAAAATCAATGCCCTTCCGTATCGCTGAAGAACCAGCTTTACACTCGAATGACGAACACCCATTGCAATACTATACAGATGACGGAGAGATGTCCTATTTCTGACCACAGAGGAAAAAATCGAATGGCAATAGAAGCTCAAACTCGAAGAAGAAAAACAACGCAAGGAGGAAAACGAAAACATCGAAAAGCTCCTACAGAAAAACACAAAAACAGGCAAAAAAAAAAAATAAAAAGACCTTTAAGAACTGCAACCAGTCAAGCCAGAAGCCTGCACCAACAAAGAGAACCACAAGAGCAGACGAGCACAAACGATAGCCGCCGAACGACCCCCCAGCTGACGTCACAGACACAAACCAACATAACCAGTCCGAGATAGGACTCACGAGACAAGAATTAGGGTGAATGAACCCACAAAAACCACGGACCTCAACAATAACCACAGCTGAAAAACGGAGGTTGAACGAGGCCAAATTTGGAATTATTGTTTTGAAAATTGGAACTGGAACTGGATTTTCCTTATTCCAGTGTCTCTTGCCATCTGGCGAACCCACTCCAATTTCAGAGATACTTGTAGTTTTACATCCAAAGTAAATGATGAGAAGTCAAAATTTTAGTCCAACTGACTGGTGTGGGAGTTGAACCCACTATCTCGGCTCAGCACATCGGAAAAGTTTAAGAGAAATGCTCTAATCCATTGATCCACGCTGACCTCACACTAAACATTTTTCTTGGACATATAACTGTGTCAATTAAAATACAGAATTAAACTGTACGAAACAAACAGAATTTATTTTCATAGGTTAAGAATTGTCTGACATTCTGCCTGTCTTATCTTCTGTTCTCATATTTTATTTCATTCATACAACATATAAACTAATAATCTAATCTTAGATAAAAAACAGAAAAAATATGTGTGTGAGTTGAGAACCTTATTTTCTGAATCTTCGTTTTTCTGGTGTATTTCCTGAGAACTGCATTTCTTCCTTCTGAACATTTATGTTGGGGGCAGTAACGGCTGAGAGGTAAAGGGGTCCAACTCAAGTTCAAGAAGTATGTGGTTTGTTGCCAGCTGGGGCTGGGATTTGTCACCAGAACCATTGGTATCTGATGGTATCACACACACCCCCTGGTTTTCGGGGGTTGAGTTCATATGCCTAACCTTCTCTGATAAGGGAAAAACCCTGTGCAAGTTATGCATGTTAAGAATTCCACGATAGTTGGAAATTACAAAGAGTAGGCTGTAAAGCCACTGCCCTTACAAAATTAATAAGCAAAAAAACTTACCCATGGGTGGGTATAACCTTGAATGGGGTCTTCTGGAGGAACCACCCCCATACACATGCATGCTGAGGTCAGACACACTAACCTTTGAGGTAAGTAACTAAATGTGACACACTCCCTTCTAAGAGGCATGAAGAAGAATGTAATTGTTTTACAGATTTTCCTCTGACATGTTTTCGTTTTTGTCTAAATAATCTGATTGGCACTTGTTGCATTGCCCTTTGTTAATTAAAGGAATCATTACGCATTATTTCTGTTGGAGTGTTATTTTTTTTTGGTTTTTCAAAAACCAAGCTGTCTACAATGTTGTGTGTCAACCTTCATGCACCTTCACACCCAAGCTGTCTACAATGTTGTGTGTCAATCTTCATGCACCTTCACACCCAAGCTGTCTACAATGTCCTGCGTCCACCTTCACACCCAAGCTGTCTACAATGTCCTGCGTCCACCTTCACACCCAGGCTGTCTACAATGTTGTGTGTCAATCTTCATGCACCTTCACACCCAGGTTGTCTACAATGTTGTGTGTCAACCTTCATGCACCTTCACACTCAAGCTGTCTACAATGTTGTGTGTCAATCTTCATGCACCTTCACACCCAAGCTGTCTACAATGTCCTGTGTCCACCTTCACACCCAGGCTGTCTACAATGTTGTGTGTCAATCTTCATGCACCTTCACACCCAGGCTGTCTACAATGTTGTGTGTCAATCTTCATGCACCTTCACACCCAAGCTGTCTACAATATCCTGCGTCCACCTTATCACCCAAGCTGTCTACAATGTCCTGCGTCCACCTTCACACCCAAGCTGTTACAATTTCCTGTGTCCATCTTCATGCTGGTAAACCCCACCTTCATCTCCTTGGCACCATACTTCCATCACTGTTCTGTCAAAACCATTGTCATGATTAATATGCCCAAAGTATTCCCGTTTCTGAGATATGATTCTGTTTATAAGCCAGGTTTCTTCCATGTTCAGATCTGATAGAATCTCCATGATATTCTAAGAACTTTTTTTGCACCATGTTTTTTTTTAGAATGTCCAGATTGCTTTTAGTGATTACGAAATGGTCCATGAATCACGTCTATAACAGTGGTAGAGAAATTAGAAGACAACTCGGTGTGAAACCAGTCATGCACTTCATTAAAGAACAACAGATTAAATGGTTTGGCCACCCCACAAGAATGCCCTGGCACCATCTGCCACAAAGAGTCACATTGAAGAAATATAACGGATACAGAACAAGGGGAAGACCGTGTAACAGATGGAGTGATGGTAACATGGACAACCTTAGAGGAATGAATACCAACTTACAAAGAGCATTAGAAAGAGCATATAAAAGATCTTTACTTCTTCCCCCATCACTTCAATGAGGTAAATGGAGGAAGGAAATCAGTGGTACATAAATAACATTTCTGACAGACTGGTTTTATGTGAGAATGATGGTATTGATGTGATGATGATGATGATGATGATGATGATAATGATGATGGTGATGAGGATGATGATGATGGTAGTGTAGCTAGCACACTCATTTAAAGATGGTCTTTTGTCTTTTGCACCACTGTTTCTCAGCTGAAGCTCGTCATCAACACAGGCAACGGAACCAAGAATGTTTTCTTGGGTGAGTAATTTTTACGATGTGTCGTTGACTCCTCATGCTAACTGACTGTTCATATTAGCTATGTAATTGACCATTCATACTGTGTCATTGACCATTCATACTGAGTCATTGACCATTCATACTGTGTCATTGACCATTCATACTGAGTCATTTCACTTGCTATGCTTTACACTGCTGAGATGCTTGAGAAGAGCTTATGACAACTATCCGAAACCCCGAGTAAGAGAAGATGTTATCAGACAGACAGTGGGATCAACACCTTGTGACATATATTGAAAGGCAGAAGCTCAAATCGTTCAGCTATCTGGTTAGAATGTATCACCATCAGTTACCAACACTGGCCCTGCATCAAAGAATATCTGATACTAGATAGAGCAAGAGGACACCCAAGATGAAAATGGACTGACAACATCAAAGACATTGTATAATCACACGGAATAGCACTATCAGTATCATCCATTGGGTGCCGGAACATACAACTATTCCTCTCCACGACACTTAATGACAGAAGTAGAAGTTGATGAAGATGCTTTACACATATTTTATTTTACGTATGCGCATGTTAAATTTCAGTTTGTGTATGAAACCAAAGTTTTTTGTTCTTAATGATTACAATTTCTGTTTATGTTTGAAACTAATGTTATTTGTTCTTAATGGTTACATTTCAGTTTATGTATCACACCACAGTTTTTTGTTCTGAATGATTACAATGTTTGTCCTACATTTCAGAGCTGACGCTGCCACAGTTTTACTCCTTCCTGCACGAGATGGAAAAGGCGAAAGCAAGCTTAGAATATCTAGGATGATGTCTTCTAGCTGATACATGACTTGTTGGTTGTAAATACAGATTTACCTGTTTTATCTACTGGCGTTTTTGTGGTTGTCTTTGTCTTCAAGTTATTACTAAACAAGCATTTAATTCTAGGAGGAAGTAAGAAAATAAGGTGCCTTGTTTAGTTATCATTGATTTGTTGCATGCAGTGGGAACTGTGATGGCGTAGTAGCTAGACACTCGTCTGCTTGCCCTGTAGTCATCAGTTCAGTTCACATCGGGATAGACTCTAATTTTTGTGAATTGATGTGGGTTCCCACGTCGATCCAGACTGAAATGGGTACCAGGATATGTCTTTGCAAGTAGAGGTGATTGGCTGATGCTACCATATCACTCATCTAGTGATACTACCACATCACTCACCCAGTGATATTACCACATCATTCATCCAGTGATACTACCACATCACTCATCCAGTGATGCTACCACATCACTCATCCAGTGATGCTACCACATCACTCATCCAGTGATATTACCACATCACTCATCCAGTAAGACTATGGGTGCAGCACCATATGCCCAATGCATTTTATTGCAAGGGGTCTTTACATAACTTTGCATACCTTTACATACCTTTGCATACCTTTACATAACTTTGCATGCCTTTACATAGCTTTGCATACCTTTAATACATTTGCATTACCTTTACATACTGTTACATACCTTTGCATATCTTTACATACTGTTGCATACCTTTACATACCTTTGCATACCTTCACGTACCTTTGCATACTGTTACATACGTTTGCATATCTTTACATAACTTTGCACACAGTGAGATGGCTTTTTGCTGACATTAAGTTCATACTTTGATGGCTAGGCTGAAACACAAATCAGGCCTTAGTTCCACCATTTCCCTGAACGACTCAGTTCTAACAATGACTACTGGACACTTTGAGTGGATGCAAGAAAAGTCAGTTATTCAGTTTCTGTGTGTAGTAGATACAGCCCTCATCAAATTCATCTTGAATGTGAAGCTGTGTAGGGCCTGAATGTGATGAACATGTAAGAAACAAGTGTTGTGAATTTAGTGGCAGTTGGGTTCATGTGGTGCATAAACAATGGAGCAGGCCATGTCAACAGATTCTTGCAGTTGTGAACATTTGATCACTGCACCAGAAAGGGCGACCATGTTGACAAATATTTTGTTTTCTGCGTTCGCTCGCTTTAAACTCAAGCGTACTCCATAATCTGCTACTATTTATAGCTCACTGGACTGAATTTTCCCGCATTCGTCGTCGTCGTCGCATTCACACTGCGAGCGCTACCAAGACAAGTTGTCTTAACCAGTCAAGAAGACTGATACGCGGGGGAAAATGTCATGTGCAAGTCTAACAACACGCGGTATCCAAGATGTGCAGCGTGGGAGCCGACAAGAAGAAGAACGTGGAGGGCCTTCCTGTGTGCTGTAACAAAGAGCCTGATACTACAGATATTACTGAAGCTACCACGAGGGAGAAGATCGACAACCCAACACAGTCAAGAGCCAAGACAGCTAGAGAAGAAGGAGGAGAAAGACACCAGAGCTGGAAACAACGACTCAAACACAGTCCAATGGGTTGTCAAGTGGAGCTGACAGACGAGGAAATCCTGAAGCAGCTACGAGAAGAGAATCTTCACATTCGATTCTTGAAGGCGGAGCGACTCCTCACCTACTCCAAGATACCTACAACCTTGGAAGTGGTGACGTCGGAGGGCAGCAAAAGGCCGACCACAGTATCAATCAACAAGAGAATGCAGCAGCCAGAGAGATTCATCCCAAGAGTCACTCAATGTTCCAGATGTCAGAGGGCCGGCCACAGCAGAGCAACGTGTCGAAGTAAGACGGAAATCTGCCGATACTGCGCAGATCACCACGCCTTCAAGGAGTGTCCGCTGGCCAAGCTGGACATGGACTTTCGAGCACCCAACAACAAAAGAAAGTGCGCCAACTGCCTGGGCAAGCATGGAGCAAGATACTTGGGCTGTCCGTACCTGCAACGATACAGAGACATCTTAAAGATCGCCATCACCACAAAGACACCATTCAAGGAAGCAATGCGGAGGGGCGAGGACAGCCACGGATATAGCTATGTATATAAGAAATAAGATATATTGAAAGAGATCAACTTCAAAAGCAGATAGACGAGTTGAAAAAACAAGTCAAGGCACTGTTGACACCGACTCCGACCAGCAACAATGAATAACTACTGGCTGAAATGAAGGAGATCCAGCAAAAGATCAAGCAAGAAATGGAACATATGGCTCTGATTAAGAAGGAGAACGAAGAAATCCGACAAACTATTAAATCAGAGCGAGAACTACAGAAAGCTGAAATGGAAATATTTTGAAATAAGCCATACAAGAAATTATAGAGAAACTGCAAGATGAAAACCAAGAGACCGAGCCTGAATACAAGCGAAAGCCAGCAGACCAACCACGACGCCCGAAACAGCCAAAGGGAAGCCAATATCCCGCCAGACATTCGAAGAAAACCGAGATGAGCACCCTGACGCCGGCAGAGAGGACGCCCCGTTACCACCATTATTTACCAATGAAGAACTCACGGAGATAAAAATGACATACAAACTCAGGTGCTAGGAATGCAGAAGGCACATGGAAGAAAAATAAAAAAAAGCACAAGAAATACAAGGGAAAATCAATGCCCTTCCGTATCGCTGAAGAACCAGCTTTACACTCGAATGACGAACACCCATTGCAATACTATACAGATGACGGAGAGATCGTCCTATTTCTGACCACAGAGGAAAAAATCGAATGGCAATAGAAGCTCAAACTCGAAGAAGAAAAACAACGCAAGGAGGAAAACGAAAACATCGAAAAGCTCCTACAGAAAACACACAAAAGCAGGCAAAAAAAACCAAATAAAAAGACCTCTTAAGAACTGCAACCAGTCAAGCCAGAAGCCTGCACCAACAAAGAGAACCACAAGAGCAGACGAGCACAAACGATAGCCGCCGAACGACCCCCCAGCTGACGTCACAGACACAAACCAACATAACCAGTCCGAGATAGGACTCACGAGACAAGAATTAGGGTGAATGAACCCACAAAAACCACGGACCTCAACAATAACCACAGCTGAAAAACGGAGGTTGAACGAGGCCAAATTTGGAATTATTGTTTTGAAAATTGGAACTGGAACTGGATTTTCCTTATTACCAGTGTCTCTTGCCATCTGGCGAACCCACTCCAATTTCAGAGATACTTGTAGTTTTACATCCAGAAGTAAATGATGAGAAGTCAAAATTTTAGTCCAACTGACTGGTGTGGGAGTTGAACCCACTATCTCGGCATCAGCACATCGGAAGTTTAAGAGCAAATGCTCTAATCCATTGATCCACGCTGACCTCACACTAAACATATTTTCTTGGACATATAACTGTGTCAATTAAAATACAGAATTAAACTGTACGAAACAAACAGAATTTATTTTCATAGGTTAAGAATTGTCTGACATTCTGCCTGTCTTATCTCTCTGTTCTCATATATTATTTCATTCATACATCACTTATGAAACTAATAATCTAATCTTAGATAACAACAACAGAAATAATATGTGTGTGAGTTGAGAACCTTATTTTCTGAATCTTGCGTTTTTCTGGTGTATTTCCTGAGAACTGCATTTCTTCCTTCTGAACATTTATGTTGGGGGCAGTAACGGCTGAGAGGTAAGCGTGTCCAACTCAAGTCTCAAGAAGTATGTGGTTTGTTGCCAGCATGGGGCTGGGATTTGTCACCAGAACCATTGGTATCTGATGGTATCACACACACCCCCTGGTCTCTCGGGTGTTGAGTTCATATGCCTAACCTTCTCTGATAAGGGAAAAACCATGTGCAAGTTATGCATGTTAAGAATTCCACGATAGTTGGAAATTACAAAGAGTAGGCTGTAAAGCCACTGCCATTACAAAATTAATAAGCAAGAAAACTTACCCATGGGTGGGTATAACCTTGAATGGGATCTATCTGGAGGAACCACACCCCATACACATGCATGCTGAGGTCAGACACACTAACCTTTGAGGTAAGTAACTAAATGTGACACACTCCCTTCTAGAGAGGCATGAAGAAGAAGTGTAATTGTTTATACAGATTTTCCTCTGACATGTTTTCGTTTTTGTCTAACTAATCTGATTGGCACTTGTTGCATTGCCTTCGTTAATTAAAGGAATCATTACGCATTATTTCTGTTGGAGTGTTATTTTATTTTGGTTGTCAATCAAGAATGTGTGTATTGTTTGTCCATCAAGAATGATGATGACCATTCATTTCAATCCAGTGGGGTTGAAAGTATGGAGCCGTGAGTTCTAAGATGGCTGATAAGGCCTATTTTGGCTCGAAATGTTCTATGACAATGTGGACATAGAATGCTTGACGTTTTCTGGAGGAGGATTTTCTGCAGCGGTTTTTCTGTTCTGTCTTTTCTTCACAGCTCTTACAGTCCTGGTTTCCTCACATAGGACTGCAATCAAGAATAGAGAGCATCTGTTAGATTTTTGTCCCCAGGGGCATGCTGATGTGGTGGGAAACGAGCAGGTTGATAGATTGGATGTGGTGGGAAACGAGCAGGTTGATAGATTGATGTGGTGGGAAACGAGCAGGTTGATAGATTGGATGTGGTGGGAAACGAGCAGGTTGATAGATTGGATGTGGTGGGAAACGAGCAGGTTGATAGATTGGATTGTGGAGGGAAACGAGCAGGTTGATAGATTGGATGTGGTGGGAAACGAGCAGGTTGATAGATTGGATGTGGTGGGAAACGAGCAGGTTGATAGATTGGATGTGGTGGGAAACGAGCAGGTTGATAGATTGGATGTGGTGGGAAACGAGCAGGTTGATAGATTGGATGTGGTGGGAAACGAGCAGGTTGATAGATTGGGTGTGGTGGGAAACGAGCAGGTTGATAGATTGGATGTGGTGGGAAACGAGCAGGTTGATAGATTGGATGTGGTGGGAAACGAGCAGGTTGATAGATTGGATGTGGTGGGAAACGAGCAGGTTGATAGATTGGATGTGGTGGGAAACGAGCAGGTTGATAGATTGGATGTGGTGGGAAACGAGCAGGTTGATAGATTGGATGTGGTGGGAAACGAGCAGGTTGATAGATTGGATGTGGTGGGAAACGAGCAGGTTGATAGATTGGATGTGGTGGGAAACGAGCAGGTTGATAGATTGGATGTGGTGGGAAACGAGCAGGTTGATAGATTGGATGTGGTGGGAAACGAGCAGGTTGATAGATTTGGATGTGGTGGGAAACGAGCAGTTGATAGATTGGATGTTGGTGGGAAACGAGGCAGGTTGATAGATTGGATGGTGGTGGGAAACGAGCAGGTTGATAATTGGATTTGGTGGGAAACGAGCAGGTTGATAGATTGGATGTGTGGGAAACGAGCAGGTTGATAGATTGGATGTGGTGGGAAACGAGCAGGTTGATAGATTGGATGTGGTGGGAAACGAGCAGGTTGATAGATGGATGTGGTGGGAAACGAGCAGGTTGATAGATTGGATGTGGTGGGAAACGAGCAGGTTGATAGATTGGATGTGGTGGGAAACGAGCAGGTTGATAGATTGGGATGTTGGTGGGAAACGGGCAGGTTGCATAGATTGGATGTGGTGGGAACGAGCAGGTTGATAGATTGGATGTGGTGGGAAACGAGCAGGTTGATAGATTGGATGTGGTGGGAAACGAGCAGGTTGATAGATTGGATGTGGTGGGAAACGAGCAGGGTTATAGATTTGGATGTGGGGGAATACACGAGCAGGTGTGAAGATTTGGATGTGGTGGGAACGAGCAGGTTGATAGATTGGATGTGGTGGGAAACGAGCAGGTTGATAGATTTGGATGTGGTGGGAAACGAGCAGGTTGATAGAGTTGGATGTGGTGGGAAACGAGCAGGTTGATAGATTGGATGTGGTGGGAAACGAGCAGGTTGATAGATTGGATGTGGTGGGAAACGAGCAGGTTGATAGATGGATGTGGTGGGAAACGAGCAGGTTGATAGATTGGATGTGGTGGGAAACGAGCAGGTTGATAGATGGATGTGGTGGGAAACGAGCAGGTTGATAGATTGGATGTGGTGGGAAACGAGCAGGTTGATAGATTGGATGTGGTGGGAAACGAGCAGGTTGATAGATTGGGTGTGGTGGGAAACGAGCAGGTGATAGATTGGGTGTGGTGGAAACGAGCAGGTGATAGATTGGATGTGGTGGGAAACGAGCAGGTTGATAGATTGGATGTGGTGGGAAACGAGCAGGTTGATAGATTGGATGTGGTGGGAAACGAGCAGGTTGATAGATTGGATGTGGTGGGAAACGAGCAGGTTGATAGATTGGATGTGGTGGGAAACGAGCAGGTTGATAGATTGGATGTGGTGGGAAACGAGCAGGTTGATAGATTGGATGTGGTGGGAAACGAGCAGGTTGATAGATTGGATGTGGTGGGAAACGAGCAGGTTGATAGATTGGGTGTGGTGGGAAACGAGCAGGTTGATAGATTGGATGTGGTGGGAAACGAGCAGGTTGATAGATTGGATGTGGTGGGAACGAGCAGGTTGATAGATTGGATGTGGTGGGAAACGAGCAGGTTGATAGATTGGATGTGGTGGGAAACGAGCAGGTTGATAGATTGGATGTGGTGGGAAACGAGCAGGTTGATAGATTGGATGTGGTGGGAAACGAGCAGGTTGATAGATTGGATGTGGAGGGAAACGAGCAGGTTGATAGATTGGATGTGGTGGGAAACGAGCAGGTTGATAGATTGGATGTGGGGAAAACGAGCAGGTTGATAGATTGGACGTGGTGGGAAACGAGCAGGTTGATAGATTGGACGTGGTGGAAACGAGCAGGTTGATAGATTGGATGTGGTGGGAAACGAGCAGGTTGATAGATTGGATGTGGTGGGAAACGAGCGAGGTTGAGTAGATTGGATGTGGTGGGAAACGAGCAGGTTGATAGATTGGATGTGGTGGGAAAACGACAGGTTGATAGATTGGAGTGTGGTGGGAAACGAGCAGGTTGATAGATTGGATGTGGTGGGAAACGAGCAGGTTTGAGTAGATTGGATGTGTGGGAAACGAGCAGGTTGATAGATTGGATGTGGTGGGAAACGAGCAGGTTGATAGATTGGATGTGTGGGAAACGAGCAGTTGATAGATTGGATGTGGTGGGAAACGAGCAAGGTTGATAGATTGGATGTGGTGGGAAACGAGCAGGTTGATAGATTGGATGTGGTGGGAAACGAGCAGGTTGATAGATTGGATGTGGTGGGAAACGAGCAGGTTGATAGATTGGTATGTGGTGGGAAACGAGCAGGTTGATAGATTGGATGTGGTGGGAAACGAGGCAGGTTGATAGATTGGATGTGGTGGGAAACGAGCAGGTTGATAGATTGGATGTGGTGGGAAACGAGCAGGTTGATAGATTGGATGTGGTGGGAAACGAGCAGGTTGATAGATTGGATGTGGTGGGAAACGAGCAGGTTGATAGATTGGGATGTGGTGGGAAACGAGCAGGTTGATAGATTGGATGTGGTGGGAAACGAGCAGGTTGATAGATTGGATGTGGTGGGAAACGAGCAGGGTTGATAGATTGGACGGTGGTGGGAAACGGCAGGTTGATAGGATTGGACGTGGTGGGAAACGAGCAGGTTGATAGATTGGACGTGGGGGAAACGAGCAGGTTGATAGATTGGATGTGGTGGGAAACGAGCAGGTTGATAGATTGGATGGTGTGGAAACGAGCAGGTTGATAGATTGGATGTGGTGGGAAGCGAGCAGGTTGATAGATTGGATGTGGTGGGAAACGAGCAGGTTGATAGATTGGATGTGGTGGGAAACGAGCAGGTTGATAGATTGGATGTGGTGGGAAACGAGCAGGTGATAGATTGGATGTGGTGGGAAACGAGCAGGTTGATAGATTGGATGTGGTGGGAAACGAGCAGGTTGATAGATTGGATGTGGTGGGAAACGAGCAGGTTGATAGATTGGATGTGGTGGGAAACGAGCAGGTTGATAGATTGGATGTGGTGGGAAACGAGCAGGTTGATAGATTGGATGTGGTGGGAAACGAGCAGGTTGATAGATTGGATGTGGTGGGAAACGAGCAAGTTGATAGATTGGATGTGGTGGGAAACGAGCAGGTGATAGATTGGATGTGGTGGGAACGAGCAGGTTGATAGATTGATGTGGGGGGGAAACGAGCAGGTTGATAGATTGGATGTGGTGGGAAACGAGCAGGTTGATAGATTGGATGTGGTGGGAAACGAGCAGGTTGATAGATGGATGTGGTGGGGGAAACGAGCAGGTTGATAGATTGGTGTGGTGGGAAAACGAGCAGGTTGATAGATTGGGTGTGGTGGGAAACGAGCAGGTTGATAGATTGGATGTGGTGGGAAACGAGCAGGTTGATAGATTGGATGTGGTGGGAAACGAGCAGGTTGATAGATTGGATGTGGTGGGAAACGAGCAGGTTGATAGATTGGGATGTGGTGGGAAACGAGCAGGTTGATAGATTGGATGTGGTGGGAAACGAGCAGGTTGATAGATTGGATGTGGTGGGAAACGAGCAGGTTGATAGATTGGATGTGGTGGGAAACGAGCAGGTTGATAGATTGGATGTGGTGGGAAACGAGCAGGTTGATAGATTGGATGTGGTGGGAAACGAGCAGGTTGATAGATTGGATGTGGTGGGAAACGAGCAGGTTGATAGATTGGATGGGTGGGAAACGAGCAGGTTGATAGATTGGATGTGGTGGGAAACGAGCAGGTGATAGATTGGATGTAGTGGGAAACGAGCAGGTTGATAGATTGGATGTGGTGGGAAACGAGCAGGTTGATAGATTGGATGTGGTGGGAAACGAGCAGGTTGATAGATTGGATGTGGTGGGAAACGAGCAGGTTGATAGATTGGATGTGGTGGGAAACGAGCAGGTTGATAGATTGGATGTGGTGGAAACGAGCAGGTTGATAGATTGGGTGTGGTGGGAAACGAGCAGGTTGATAGATTGGATGTGGTGGGAAACGAGCAGGTTGATAGATTGGATGTGGTGGGAAACGAGCAGGTTGATAGATTGGATGTGGTGGGAAACGAGCAGGTTGATAGATTGGATGTGGTGGGGGAAACGAGCAGGTTGATAGATTGGGTGTGGTGGGAAACGAGCAGGTTGATAGATTGGGTGTGGTGGGAAACGAGCAGGTTGATAGATTGGATGTGGTGGGGAACGAGCAGGTGATAGATTGGATGTGGTGGAAACGAGCAGGTTGATAGATTGGATGTGGTGGGAAACGAGCAGTTGATAGATTGGATGTGGTGGGACACGAGCAGGTTGATAGATTGGGTGTGGTGGGAAATGAGCAGGTTGATAGATTGGATGTGGTGGGAAACGAGCAGGTTGATAGATTGGATGTGGTGGAAACGAGCAGGTTGATAGATTGGATGTGGTGGGAAACGAGCAGGTTGATAGATGGATGTGGTGGGAACGAGCAGGTTGATAGATGGATGTGGTGGGAAACGAGCAGGTTGATAGATTGGATGTGGTGGGAAACGAGCAGGTTGATAGATTGGATGTGGTGGGAAACGAGCAGGTTGATAGATTGGATGTGGTGGGAAACGAGCAGGTTGATAGATTGGATGTGGTGGGAAACGAGCAGGTTGATAGATTGGATGTGGTGGGAAATGAGCAGGTTGATAGATTGGATGTGGTGGGAAACGAGCAGGTTGATAGATTGGATGTGGTGGGAAACGAGCAGGTTGATAGATTGGATGTGGTGGGAAACGAGCAGGTTGATAGATTGGATGTGGTGGGAAACGAGCAGGTTGATAGATTGGGTGTGGTGGGAAACGAGCAGGTTGATAGATTGGATGTGGTGGAAAACGAGCAGGTTGATAGATTGGATGTGGTGGGAAACGAGCAGGTTGATAGATTGGATGTGGGGAAACGAGCAGGTTGATAGATTGGATGTGGTGGGAAACGAGCAGGTTGATAGATTGGGTGTGGTGGGAAACGAGCAGGTTGATAGATTGATGGTGGTGGGAAACGAGCAGGTTGATAGATTGGATGTGGTGGGAACGAGCAGGTTGATAGATTGGATGTGATGGGAAACGAGCAGGTTGATAGATTGGATGTGGTGGGAAACGAGCAGGTTGATAGATTGGATGTGTGGGAAACGAGCAGGTTGATAGATTGGATGTGGTGGGAAACGAGCAGGTTGATAGATTGGATGTGGTGGGAACGAGCAGGTTGATAGATGGATGTGTGGGAAACGAGCAGGTTGATAGATTGGATGTGGTGGGAAACGAGCAGGTTGATAGATTGGATGTGGTGGGAAACGAGCAGGTTGATAGATTGGATGTGGTGGGAAACGAGCAGGTTGATAGATTGGATGTGGTGGGAAACGAGCAGGTTGATAGATTGGATGTGGTGGGAAACGAGCAGGTTGATAGATTGGATGTGGTGGGAAACGAGCAGGTTGATAGATTGGATGTGGTGGGAAACGAGCAGGTTGATAGATTGGATGTGGTGGGAAACGAGCAGGTTGATAGATTGGATGTGGTGGGAAACGAGCAGGTTGATAGATTGGATGTGGTGGGAAACGAGCAGGTTGATAGATTGGATGTGGTGGGAAACGAGCAGTCAGAGCAGGTTGATAGATTGGATGTGGTGGGAAACGAGCAGGTTGATAGATTGGATGTGGTGGGAAACGAGCAGGTTGATAGATTGGATGTGGTGGGAAACGAGCAGGTTGATAGATTGGATGTGGTGGGAAACGAGCAGGTTGATAGATTGGATGTGGTGGGAACGAGCAGGTTGATAGATTGGATGTGGTGGGAAACGAGCAGGTTGATAGATTGGATGTGGTGGGAAACGAGCAGGTTGATAGATTGGATGTGGTGGGAAACGAGCAGGTGATAGATTGGATGTGGTGGGAAACGAGCAGGTTGATAGATTGGATGTGGTGGGAAACGAGCAGGTTGATAGATTGGATGTGGTGGGAAACGAGCAGGTTGATAGATTGGATGTGGTGGGAAACGAGCAGGTTGATAGATTGGATGTGGAGGGAAACGAGCAGGTTGATAGATTGGATGTGGTGGGAAACGAGCAGGTTGATAGATTGGATGTGGTGGGAAACGAGCAGGTTGATAGATTGGACGTGGTGGGAAACGAGCAGGTTGATAGATTGGATGTGGTGGGAAACGAGCAGGTTGATAGATTGGATGTGGTGGGAAACGAGCAGGTTGATAGATTGGATGTGGTGGGAAGCGAGCAGGTTGATAGATTGGATGTGGTGGGAAACGAGCAGGTTGATAGATTGGATGTGGTGGGAAGCGAGCAGGTGATAGATTGGATGTGGTGGGAAACGAGCAGGTTGATAGATTGGATGTGGTGGGAAACGAGCAGTTGATAGATTGGATGTGGTGGGAAACGAGCAGGTTGATAGATTGGATGTGGTGGGAAACGAGCAGGTGATAGATTGGATGTGGTGGGAAACGAGCAGGTTGATAGATTGGATGTGGTGGGAAACGAGCAGGTTGATAGATTGGATGTGGTGGGAACGAGCAGGTTGATAGATTGGATGTGGTGGAAACGAGCAGGTTGATAGATTGGATGTGGTGGAAACGAGCAGGTTGATAGATGGACGGGTGGGAAACGAGCAGGTTGATAGATGGATGTGGTGGAAACGAGCAGGTTGATAGATTGGATGTGGTGGGAAACGAGCAGGTTGATAGATTGGATGTGGTGGGAAGCGAACAGGTTGATAGATTGGATGTGGTGGGAAACGAGCAGGTTGATAGATTGGATGTGGGGGGAAACGAGCAGGTTGATAGATTGGATGTGGTGGGAAACGAGCAGGTTGATAGATTGGATGTGGTTGGAAACGAGCAGGTTGATAGATTGGATGGGTGGGAAACGAGCAGGTTGATAGATTGGATGGTGGGGGAAACGAGCAGGTTGATAGATTGGATGTGGGGGAAACGAGCAGGTTGATAGATTGGATGTGGTGGGAAACGAGCAGGTTGATAGATTGGATGTGGTGGGAAACGAGCAGGTTGATAGATTGGATGTGGTGGGAAACGAGCAGGTTGATAGATTGGATGTGGTGGGAAACGAGCAGGTTGATAGATTGGATGTGGTGGGAAACGAGCAGGTTGATAGATTGGATGTGGTGGGAAACGAGCAGGTTGATAGATTGGATGTGGTGGGAAACGAGCAGGTTGATAGATTGGGTGTGGTGGAAACGAGCAGGTTGATAGATTGGATGTGGTGGGAAACGAGCAGGTTGATAGATTGGATGTGGTGGGAAACGAGCAGGTGATAGATTGGATGTGGTGGGAAACGAGCAGGTTGATAGATTGGATGTGGTGGGAAAACGAGCAGGTTGATAGATTGGATGTGGTGGAAACGAGCAGGTTGATAGATTGGATGTGGTGGGAAACGAGCATGTTGATAGATTGGATGTGGTGGGAACGAGCAGGTTGATAGATTGATGTGGTGGGAAACGAGCAGGTGATAGATTGGATGTGATGGGAAACGAGCAGGTTGATAGATTGGATGTGGTGGGAAACGAGCAGGTTGATAGATTGGATGTGGTGGGAAACGAGCAGTTGATAGATTGGATGTGGTGGGAACGAGCAGGTTGATAGATTGGATGTGGTGGGAAACGAGCGGTTGATAGATTGGATGTGGTGGGAAACGAGCAGGTTGATAGATTGGATGTGGTGGGAAACGAGCAGGTGATAGATTGGATGTGGTGGGAAACGAGCAGGTTGATAGATTGGATGTGGTGGGAAACGAGCAGGTTGATAGATTGGATGTGGTGAAACGAGCAGGTGATAGATTGGATGTGTGGAAAAACGAGCAGGTTGATAGATTGGATGTGGTGGGAAACGAGCAGGTTGATAGATTGGATGTGGTGGGAAACGAGCAGGTTGATAGATTTGGATGTGGTGGAAACGAGCAGGTTGATAGATTGGATGTGGGGGAAACGAGCAGGTTGATAGATTGGATGTGGTGGAAACGAGCATCAGAGCAGGTTGATAGATTGGATGTGGTGGGAAAACGAGCAGGTTGATAGATTGGATGTGGTTGAAACGAGCAGGTTGATAGATTGGATGTGGGGAAACGAGCAGGTTGATAGATTGGATGTGGTGGAAACGAGCAGGTTGATAGATTGATGTGGTGGAAACGAGCAGGTTGATAGATTGGATGTTGGTGGGAACGAGCAGGTTGATAGATTGGATGTGGTGGGAAACGAGCAGGTGATAGATTGGATGTGGTGGGAAACGAGCAGGTTGATAGATTGGACGTGGTGGGAAACGAGCAGGTTGATAGATTGGACGTGGTGGGAAACGAGCAGGTTGATAGATTGGATGTGGTGGAAACGAGCAGGTTGATAGATGGGTGTGGTGGGAAACGAGCAGGTTGATAGATTGGATGTGGTGGGAAACGAGCAGGTTGATAGATTGGATGTGGTGGGAAACGAGCAGGTTGATAGATTGGATGTGGTGGGAAACGAGCAGGTTGATAGATTGGATGTGGGGAAACGAACGAGCAGGTTGATAGATTGGATGTGGTGGAAACGAGGCAGGTTGATAGATTGGATGTGGTGGGAAACGAGCAGGTGATAGATTGGGTGTGGTGGGGAACGAGCAGGTTGATAGATTGGATGTGGTGGGAAACGAGCAGGTTGATAGATTGGATGTGGTGGGAACGAGCAGGTTGATAGATTGGTGTGGTGGGAAACGAGCAGGTTGATAGATTGGATGTGGTGGGAAACGAGCAGGTTGATAGATTGGATGTGGTGGGAAACGAGCAGGTTGATAGATTGGATGTTGGTGGGAAACGAGCAGGTTGATAGATTGGAATGTGGTGGGAAACGAGAAGGTGATAGATTGGATGTGGTGGGAAAACGAGCAGGTTGAGATTGGATGTGGGTGGAAACGAGCAGGTTGATAGATTGGGTGGTGGGAACGAGCAGGTTGATAGATTGGATGTGGTGGGAAACGAGCAGGTTGATAGATTGGATGTGGTGGGAAACGAGCAGGTTGATAGATTGGATGTGGTGGGAAACGAGCAGGTTGATAGATTGGATGTGGTGGGAAACGAGCAGGTTGATAGATTGGATGTGGTGGGAAACGAGCAGGTTGATAGATTGGATGTGGTGGGAAACGAGCAGGTTGATAGGGATTGATGTGGTGGGAAACGAGCAGGGTGATAGATTGGATGTGGTGGGAAACGAGCAGGTTTATAGATTGGGTGTGGTGGGGAAATGAGCAGGTGATAGATTGGGTGTGGTGGGAAACGAGCAGGTTGATAGATTGGATGTGGTGGGAAACGAGCAGGTTGATAGATTGGATGTGGTGGGAAACGAGCAGGTTGATAGATTGGATGTGGTGGAAACGAGCAGGTTGATAGATTGGATGTGGTGGAAAACGAGCAGGTTGATAGATTGGATGTGGTGGGAAACGAGCAGGTTGATAGATTGGATGTGGTGGGAAACGAGCAGGTTGATAGATTGGAATGTGGTGGGGAAACGAGCAGGTTGATAGATTGGATGTGGTGGGAAACGAGCAGGTTGATAGATTGGATGTGGTGGGAAACGAGCAGGTTGATAGATTGGATGTGGTGGGAAACGAGCAGGTTGATAGATTGGATGTGGTGGGAAACGAGCAGGTTGATAGATTGGATGTGGTGGGAAACGAGCAGGTTGATAGATTGGATGTGGTGGGAAACGAGCAGGTTGATAGATTGGATGTGGTGGGAAACGAGCAGGTTGATAGATTGGATGTGGTGGGAAACGAGCAGGTGATAGATTGGATGTGGTGGGAAACGAGCAGGTTGATAGATTGGATGTGGTGGGAAACGAGCAGGTTGATAGATGGATGTGGTGGGAAACGAGCAGGTGATAGATTGGATGTGGTGGGAAACGAGCAGGTTGATAGATTGGATGTGGTGGAAACGAGCAGGTTGATAGATTGTATGTGGTGAAACGAGCAGGTTGATAGATTGGGTGGGTGGGAACGAGCAGGTTGATAGATTGGGATGTGGTGGGGAAACGAGCAGGTGATAGATTGGGTGTGTGGGAAACGAAGCAGGTTGATAGATTGGGTGTGGTGGGAAATGAGCAGGTGTAGATGGATGTGGTGGGAACGAGCAGTTTGATAGATTGGATGTGGTGGGAAACGAGCAGGTTGATAGATTGGATGTGGTGGGAAACGAGCAGGTTGATAGATTGGATGTGGTGGGAAACGAGCAGTTGATAGATGGATGTGGGGGAAACGAGCAGGTTGATAGATGGATGTGGTGGAAACGAGCAGGGTTGATAGATTGGATGTGGTGGAAACGAGCAGGGTTGATAGATTGGATGTGTGGGAAACGAGCAGGTTGATAGATTGGATGTGGTGGGAACGAGCAGGTTGATAGATTGGATGTGGTGGGAAACGAGCAGGTTGATAGATTGGATGTGTTGGGAAACGAGCAGGTTTGATAAATTGGATGATGTGGTGGGAAACGAGCGGTTGATAGATTGGATGTGGTGGGAAACGAGCAGGTTGATAGATTGGATGTGGTGGGAAACGAGCAGGTGATAGATTGGATGTGGTGGGAAACGAGCAGGTTGATAGATTGGGTTTGTGGTGGGAAATGAGCAGGTTGATAGATTGGGATGTGGTGGGAAACGAGCAGGTTGATAGATTGGATGTGGTGGGAACGAGCAGGTTGATAGATTGGATGTGTGGGAAACGAGCAGGTTGATAGATTGGGTGGTGGGAAACGAGCAGGTTGATAGATTGGATGTGGTGGGAAACGAGCAGGTTGATAGATTGGATGTGGTGGGAACGAGCCAGTTGATAGATTGGATGTGTGGGAAACGAGCAGGTTGATAGATTGGATGTGGTGGGAAACGAGCAGGTTGATAGATTTGATGTGGTGGAAACGAGCAGGTTGATAGATTGGATGTGGTGGGAAACGAGCAGGTTGATAGATTGGATGTGGGGAAAACGAGAGTTGATAGATTGGATGTGGTGGAAACGAGCAGGTTGATAGATGGATGTGGTGGAACGAGCAGTTGATAGATTGGATGTGGTGGGAAACGAGCTCAGGTTGATAGATGGATGTGGTGGGAAACTAGCAGGTTGATAGATTGGATGTGGTGGAAACGAGCAGGTTGATAGACTGGATGTGGTGGGAAACGAGCAGGTGATAGATTGGGATGGGTGGGACACGAGCAGGTTGGATAGATGGATGTACGGTGGGAAACGGCAGGTTGATAGATTGGGTGTGGTGGGAAACGAGCAGGTTTGATAGATTGGATGTGGTGGGAAACGCGCGCAGGTTGATAGATGATTGTGGTGGGAAACGAGCAGGTTGATAGATTCGGTGTGGTTGGAAACGAGCAGGTTGATAGTGGATGTGGTGGGAAACGAGCAGGTGATAGATTGGATGTGGTGGGAAACGAGCAGGTTGATAGATTGGATGTGGTGGGAAACGAGCAGGTTGATAGATTGGATTTGGGGGAAACGAGCAGGTTGATAGATTGGATGTGGTGGGAAACGAGCAGTTGATAGATTGGATGTGGTGGAAACGAGCAGGTTGATAGATTGGATGTGGTGGGAAACGAGCAGGTTGATAGATTGGATGTGGTGGGAAACGAGCAGGTTGATAGATTGGATGTGGTGGGAAACGAGCAGGTTGATAGATTGGATGTGGTGGGAAACGAGCAGGTTGATGATTGGATGTGGTGGGAAACGAGCAGGAGTGATAGATTGGGTGTGGTGGAAACGAGCAGGTTGATAGATTGGATGTGGTGGGAAAACGAGCAGGTTGATAGATTGGATGTGGTGGGAACAGAGCAGGTGATAGATAGGATTGGACGTGGTAGGGAAACGAGCAGGTTGATAGGATTGGATGTGGTGGGAAACGAGCAGTGTTGATAGATTGGATGTGTGTGGAAAGAGCAGGGTGATAGATTGGATGTGTGAAACGAGCAGGTGATAGATTGGATCGTGGTGGGAACGAGCAGGTTGATAGATTGGAGTGGTGGGAAACGAGCAGGTTGATAGATTGGATGTGGTTGAAACGAGCAGGTTGATAGATTGGATGTGGTGGGAAACGAGCAGGTTGATAGATTGGATGTGGTGGGAAACGAGCAGGTTGATAGATTGGATGTGGTGGGAAACGAGCAGGTTGATAGATTGGATGTGGTGGGAAACGAGCAGGTTGATAGATTGGATGTGTGGGAAGGAAACGAGCCGGTTGATAGATTGGCTTGGTGGGAAACGAGCAGGTTGATAGATTGGCGTGTGGTGGGAAACGAGCAGGTTGATAGATTGGATGTGGTGGGAAACGAGCAGGTTGATAGATTGGATGTGGTGGGGAAAACGAGCAGGTTGATAGATTGGATGTGGTGGGAAACGAGCAGGTTGATTAGATTGGATGTGGTGGAAACGAGCAGGTCGATAGATTGGATGTGGTGGGAAACGAGCAGGTTGATAGATTGGATGTTGTGGAAAGAGCAGGGTGATAGATTGGATGTGGTGGGAAACGAGCAGGTGATAGATTGGATGTGGTGGGAACGAGCAGGTTGATAGATGGATGTGGTGGAAACGAGCAGGTTGATAGATGGGATGTGGTGGGAAACGAGCAGGTTGATAGATTGGATGTGGTGGGAAACGAGCAGGTTGATAGATTGGATGTGGGGGAAAACGAGCAGGTTGATAGATTGGATGTGGTGGGAAACGAGCAGGTTGATAGATTGGATGGGTCTGAACTGCTGGGTGGGGTATTGGTGCATGATAAGGCTGACATGGTCGGGCCCCTTTGGGATTGTGTGCAGTGCAGGAGAACAGATGGATCATCATGGCTTGGAGAGAATGGTGCTGCAGGCAGTGACCACGGGATCTGGTCGACACTCAAGACTCTGAGGAAAGGCCAAACGGACACATACTCAGACTGCTACTGGTACTATTATTATTGGGACTCTTTGCTGGCTGTGAAGATGACTGAGCGTGTATGGGAATGTCTCTAGTGCTGTGGTGTCAGTTCTTGACTAAGATCAACTCATTTAACTCCAACCAATTGAATGAGTACTGCTGGATAGTTCTTCAAGTCCAGCTCTCCTCATTTTGAAAATTAAGTTTGGTTATGTTTTCACAGAATGGAGACTGATTGTATCTGCAGCAAAGAACCTCAATGGCTCGGAACGCTGAAGAAGAAGATGTTTTCACAGACATACAAGCATATTATTTATGTCCCTTCATATGGGGACGGAACTTGCGTGGCTAAGTACTACGAACTCGTGATAGGAGTGGGGTAGAATGAAATAAGAGATGACTACCATCTTCTCAACTACTGTGGAGAGTATCATAGCAACAGTTTTTTTTTAAACTTCTTACTCCTTGCCTGTCCTCTACACTTTTCTAAAGTTAGTTAGTTAGTTATTTAGTCGACAGATCATCCTCATTGCACATCGAACCATTCAGTCCAAAAGTGTTCAGATCCCCTCCTCAGCAAATCCCGCAACGTGTAGCGTCTAACGACACCGGTTCTGTGTTGGTTTATCAATCTTCTTTGGCTTCCTGCGTAGTGTTCTTGTTTGGCCACCCCTCTTTTGATTTACTGTTCTCGCAGTCTGACCATGGTTGTAGATTCGCAGTCATCACTTGTTTCTATCAAAAGTCTTACTTCTCGTAGAGCATTCAGAATGTCAGCCTGGTCCATGGCGCGTCCGCCCTCCACAGTAGCCTTCACCTGCGAGCTTGTCAGCCCTGCTCATTTCCTTGTACTCCCGCATGCCCTGGCACGAAGATGAAACTAATCTTTGCCAGCCGAATCCGCTCCAGAGGCAGCAACCATTCTCTTCGGATCGACCCCTCTTCTATCCTCTTGATCATGTTCATTGAGTCGCTAAGGAAATATGCCCTAATGAATGTCTGTGTCTCGAGCCATGTTATTGCTTTACTTACTGCCGTGACTTCCATAGTCAAGCTTCTTGTGGTATCAGCAAAAGCACCAGAGTCCTCCTTCACAATTCTCCCTCCGGCCTGCGCCGTAAAGGACCATGAGCTGCTCACATGTTGGACGACTGACCCATCTGTGTTAATGACAATATCACCGTTTAGCGAATTCTCGAAAATCAACGCTTGTACTTCCGCCTCCACAGCAGCCGGGTTTTCTTGTCTGCATTTTCTGTCTAGTTGGATGCAAACTGAAAAGGATGTGCAGAAATCTGTTGGCACTTGTACCCACTCCTCGCCAGGTTCTAAGTCCTCAAGAGAACACACCTGTTGAAGAATGTCTTCGCTTGACCCATCCACGACCGTCCTCTTTTTAACCTGCTGCCCGTAACCTTCATAATTTCACTATGCAGTGGATGTTGTGTGATTGCGTTAACTCTGAGGTAGGCGCGTGCTCTGCAAACTTGTATTCTGTCTTCAATGGTTGGAAAATCAAGAAGGTAGCGCATCGCCCTGCATGCTGTATCTCTTGTACATCCAAGAATAATGCGCATAGCTTCACTCTGTATCCTTTCCATCCTTTCTACTCCTTGTTATTTCAAGGACATGTCTAGCCTACCTGTGGCCCTCCCCATACGTTTCCTAATAATGTCTGCTCATTATCCATATCTTCACAACGTTATATTATGCACTATAATCTAAATAAGACACGCACACGAAACCAACACACACAGAGAATAATTAAGTAGCCTTGACAGTGGTTGTAGTTTCCTTGGCTGCAGTCCTCCCTTTCCAGATTCGAAGTAATCTCTGTCCTGGCAGCGTCGAGTTTTCGGGTTCCGTCAGTCCAAGACGTCCCCTCACGTTCCATCAATTCTGCTAGTATGCGGTAGGGTTGAGCAGGTTTTTCCGGCCCTCACGGCTGCTGCCTCTTCTTTCTGGTTGGCTAGCTTCGGGTACTGTACTCTGCGTGGTGCGACGGTTCCCAGTGGCACGATTGGATCTTGACGGTGTCACCCTGTCCCTTATAAGGCAAGGACAGACTGGGAGTAGTGTCATAAGGGGGGTACAGGCCATAGTCGAGAGGGTACCACGCACGAAGAGGGTGGTGGTAGTGGCGGGGAGCCAAAACAACTCCCCAAGAGACCACGACGAACCCCGGGCGTACCACCCCCCCCCCCCCCGGGGCTCAGCCGCCGCCCCCCCCCCCCCCCCCAGTATAGTGAATGCAATACTTGCCAAGACATCACAGCAGCTGAAGAATGTTGGTGTTGACTGCAATGTCATATAAAGGATATGCGGAAAACAAAAGTTATATGTGAGATCAGAGGGCATTGTAACTTCCAAGGAATATAGCACAATCCATTCTGGTGGAGAGAAAAAACACACAGCCAGAGGTAACAATTATAATGGATATGGAAGTATGAGAAGATCAATGTGGGTTCGTAGAAGGCAAGGGATCAGTAAATGCCGTATATATGCTGAGAACAGTATTTGAACGTTCTATAGAAGTAAACAAAAACCAACATCTATGCTTTATTGACTACCCAAAGGCTTTCGATAAAGTAAGACATGTTATATGATAAAGATGCTTGCAGATCTACAAATTGATGGGAAAGACTTTAAACTTGTAAAAAAGATATATTGGAAACAACAACATGTGTATGGATGTGAAGCATCGACAATGATCAGACAAGCTGAACAACATCTGATGGCTGTATAAATGTGGTTTCTAAAGAAAATGCAAAGAATACCACGGACAGACAGAAAAACCAGTAAACAAGTACTGCAAGTACCGACTGAAAATCGTACACTGGTTAGAGAAATTAGACGTAGACAGTCAAGATTTTTTGGCCACGTTATGGGAAGTGAAAAATTGGAGAACTTAATGATAACTGACAAGATCGGGGGGGGGGGGGGGGGGGGGGGGGAGAACAAGGGGACGACAGAGAAGTAAATACCTCGATGGCTAGGCCGCGTAGTATGGTTGAGAAGGAACACTGAAGTGATCTACGACTCTGGTGATCGAGTGAACGCTAGGGGATATAAGACTTTCGGTCCTAGATGAAAAGGGGTGACGATGTGCCACTGGCATATCTAAGCTGTGTACTGCACATCAGACATGGCTGCTCCGCCGGGTATTTACCATCTTTATTGAACTCGTAAGTGGCCATCATTAGACGTGCTAATATGTACATCACGTTAAGCAACATCCAACATGGGGAACCCATCCCCCTCAACCCGGTCCTAGACAATCGCGATAGTGACCTAAGATGGCTATAGTGGAATTGTTGCTCTACCCCACGTGGGTTAATATCTCCCAGGAGCTGGCCAATAATAAGTTCCAGGTGGAGGATAAGCAGATTGATATCACCGATGGGTAATACGACGTGTGTACCCCCAACAAGCAATTCTTTGAGCCTCGAAAGTTTTCTCTGACGCTGAACCCCACAACTGGCCGAGTGTCCCTTGCTAATACTAATATGTATGAAGCCGATAAGTTGGAGGGTGGCCTAACCTACACTCTTGGGCTTACCTGTACGGATTGATTGATTGATTGATTGATTGATTTAGGAATCGACATCACAGCATTCGGGGTATTCCCATAAGCGCTCTGTCCCCATCCTCAGCAGCCAGCGAAGAGTCCCAACACCAATAGTACCAGTAGCAATCTGATTATAAGTCCGTCTCGCCTTTCCTCTGAGCGTTGAGCGTCGGCCAGATCCCCTCGTAACTCCTCGCTGTCTCATTCTTGCCAGACCATGGTAATCCATTTGCTCCTCCAAGGTGTATACATGCTCCCACAAGGCCGCAACCACGTCTGCCTTGTCATGTATCAATACTGCATCAAGTTATACGGATTGGATTAATTACGCGTTGGTCGGAAAAGAGTTTCCCAGACTCCTCATATATAAGGAGTTGTACGTTCATCTCGAGGATCTATCATCATATGAGAACCGTCATAATTCGCTTCCCTCCACACTCCTCAGGGCTGTGCATGTTAAAAATGTGGAATGTAATGAAGGGAGACACGAGGTTTTCTCTGTGCCTCGTTTTAAGAAGTTGGAGACGGGAACTCTAAGCGATTTTAGACTTTCGGTCCGTGATGAACAAGGCAAAGCCGTGCCGCTGGCATATCTAAGTTGTGAACTCCACATCAAACAACGCAATGGCTGATTCAGAATGTCCAGGTAGGCATCGCCCTAGAGCCTGCTCTACCCTAACCTTTGTTGATTTGGCCGACACTATTGGGTGGCGGGAGCCGGGCCATAATTACAAGATCTATGGTCTCCAGCTCACGCCTCAGGGGGTCTATGCTCGTGCCGCCGTAGATCATCCCGACGACGATGACTGGGATCTGCAGCTTGAGCTTCGCACGGGATATACTCACCTCGAGCCCAATGGGATACTTATCAGGCTAACCAACATGGGCAAGGCGTTTGTGAGTTATCAGGCTTGCAAGACGATCCTACGCACCAACAAGACCCCTGTTGTGACCGTACCAGTCGTTTCTGAAAATGCAGTGCGCCAAGCCTCTCTTCTATCCTGTATCGGTAACTGAGGCTAAAGCACAGGAGACTAGATACTGTTTAAAGGCCATTACAGAGTTTAAAAACGACCTTGACATGCTAGGTAAGCCTCCTAAGGAGTCAACAATCTATCTCGAGCTAGCTATTGCGGCTGCGGCGCAGACTGAGGTTGTCCAAGTCCTTCCTGAGGTCTCTATTAAATGGAGTGCGCCAACAGCCTCCAGGCATTTTTCCTCTCGTAACCACTTCCGCAGCCGACGGGACGTAGTCAGCCCGGGCAACAGATACGGACATTATAGTAGAGCTCGCTGAGGTTGCGGTGGATGAAATCATCTTTAATACCGTTACTGCATTTGTCCGGCTTTTGTTCATTAGAGGGCCGGTTAGCGCCGTTCGCGTTGAACATTTAATCTCTCAGTTGAAGAAGTAGGAATAAGTTTGATGCGAAAAGAATAATGTCGTTCTATCCCTCATTTGATACTAATGACGGAGGTACTTATCGCATTCAAGATTTTACCCGTCTTCGGAAGTCTCTGGAAGATGAAAGGGATAAAAGGGCTGCACTGTAAAAAAAAATATTGGCGTGCCATTAATGCATTAGAAGCTGTAGACAGCGTGAAGCTGGCCATGTGAAGCCTTATGTCTCACAGGCGACCGGCGCGTACGTGCGTGCGTGTGCGTGCATGTGTGTGCGTGCGTGCGTGTGTGAGTGCGTGCGTGCGCCCCGTGTCCCTGGGGGGCAGGGCCCCGGATGGTGGTACCTTTGGCCATGGGGGGTTGGTGCTTTGTTTTGGCTTCCCGCCACTACCACCACCCCCCTCGCGCGTGGTACCCCCTCTACTATGCCCTGTACCCCCCTTATGACACTACTCTGGGTGTATTGACTTTCCCAGCATCTGTATTGTTACTCCAGTGTTTCGCAGTTGTGTTCCGCTACAAACCAGGTTCGAATCCTGGCCAGCACGGCACCAATAAAGGCAACCCTCTTTAGCAGTGTCGCCATCCATCGTGGCCAACCGCCTTAGAAGGACCCGAATAGTAGTACTTCAAGGCAATTCCCATTGTCATTGTTAGGTATAGTTATAGCTACGATTGGTGGTTGTAAACATCAACGGGAATACTTAAATGAAAAATTCCCAGAAACGTAGACAAGATACAAAGTAAGTCTGCTTCTCTGTTTCAGGTTTCATTGTTCCTTTATTCTTCCACTCATATGGGGCGATTCAGGGCCAGCATGTCGTAGATACAAAAATTATAGTTGTTCAGCATACTTCAGTCACAGTATAAAAATATTTATTACAGATGTTGCATTCTTTTCTTCTGCATCATTCTTTAAGTATAGGAGATTTAAACCAAGCTCTCTTCGACTGACATCCTTTGATTAATAAAAAGAACGGCTTTTACTACAATGTAGATGGTACCGGTCTCCTTATTCTGTGACTGTTGGGTGGCTTCTGTATAGAATTTTGTTGTTGACAACAACTGTAGTTGACGGCTCGTCATACCTATATTTTAGTTGGGTGCTTTTCAGTGCGTCTATCACTACTTTTTTCTGTTGCACCGCAGTTCCTTCACTATTTTACTTTCAGGTCCGAGCTCTGCAATAACAACCCACGACCGTCGGCCAACGTAGCCTCTATAACAGTCATTCTATTATACTATCTTGGCAAATTTTACGTTCAGTATTTTTCCAATGCTTTCTGAACGACCGGCTCACATAACTTTCCGTAAGAAACCAACGCGACGCGATTCGATGCCGAATCTCGCGCAGCCGTGTTTCGTACGTGGGTATATGGGATTACAAACAGCGTCCTTAACACCTTCGCCAGGGAGACCCTAGTGGCATAGAGCATATATAAAACATCATAATAACATGACAGCAATGCCTTGATTGCTCACTACACTTATTAATAATTGTGTTCAAGTTCCCATCTCATCTCTCATCTCATCATGTTCCTCTTGTACCTTGCGGTGTCGAGGTGAAGTATAAACTTCGTGAATGTGCCCGATTATGGGCTTCATGTATCGATATTCCCATGGACTCTGCTATTCCCTCCGTCCAACGTTTACGTGGTCGGCCTCTTCCTCTGTTTCCATCTGGTCTGTACACCATTGCTTGTTGTGGTATGCTGTTGACTGGTAACCTACTTGCATAGCCAAACCATTTGACTTGCTGCTTTCTAATAAAATCTTGTGCTGCTTTAACCCCCACTTAAGTCCTGATTTCTTCTGCTGAATTTGTTGTTGTTGTTGTTTTTTTTTTTTTTTTGGATTTAATGTTGCATATCCCTTGTATGACGTTGCAGACACACCAGCATTTTTCAGCTGCTGTTGATGCACTAAGCAAGTTTTTACGTTCAGTAATTTGCCATTGCTTTCTGAACGACCGGCTCCCATACCAACATATACCGCAACGCGACACGGTCTGCAGCACAAATCGGTTGCGGCTGCTTTTCGACGCATGATAAGCGGCTCACGAACCGCGTTCGCAAGCCTTTGGCCACGGAGTCAACCTAGATACCCACAGTTGGTATCCCCCTGACAACTATTCCAGAGCGAACCCCTTGGAAAGATGAACATAGACTATCGCTACAAATCCATCAAAAACCACACTACAAGAGCTGGACAAAGTGCAAAATCAAGCACCACAGGAAGGATGAGATCAACCCCTATAGTGGAAATGGAGAAGATGGGGAGGACACAAGCACTGAGTGAACGTAGAGTTACGAAAACGCTAATACAAGCAGAAAAGAGAGAGTCTTCAGCTTGCCAGGCCACCCTATGAAGAACAGATTTGAAAACCTAGCTATGGGGCGGTTGAAAAGAAGTATCCACCAGGCCAAACAACTCTGCAGAGAAACCACCGATCTGCCCACAGTTGGAATCCCCCTAACAACTATTCCAGAGCGAACGCCATGGAAAGATGAGCATAGACTATCATTACAAATCCATTGATTATGTGGTTGTTTCGGGATTTGAAATTTAAATATTGAGCACAACCCACTACTGGCAACGCCGATCGCATTCTGGTATGAACCTAAGGCCTATCCTCGTCAGTATGGAAGCACTATACTCGAGTTTCGCCCTCATTTGAGCTCGTCAGTAGTGCATATCCCTGACCGGATCCGGAAACAGTCCCGGACCACGCGTGTGAAGTGGGTGTGTAACCACGCGGCACACACTGGACACACCAAATTATCACAACAGAACATCACAACGCTACCCATCGTAGGCTATGCTCAAGATTGCCCAATCGCCGCGACCGACGTCCGTCAATCGATGGGACCCGAACGATCAGGACTTCTCACTGGCAAGGAACACCAGGCCTCCTAAATCCAGTGAGCAATAATCAATTGATTATGTGGTTGTTTCGGGATTTGAAATTTAAATATTGAGCACAACCCACTACTGGCAACGCCGATCGCATTCTGGTATGAACCTAAGGCCTATCCACGTCAGTATGGAAGCACTATACTATACTCGAGTTTCGCCCTCATTCAGAATGCGATCGGCGTTGCCAGTAGCGGGCAGACTCCAAGACTGCCCAAAATATAACATATCTAGGCAAACCTTCTGGAGAGACGACAGTGGAAGATAAACTCTATTTACCGCTGTGTGAACTGAAAAAGACAGTTCAATTCATACAAGAGACACCATTGCAGTTATAGACATATTTCAAGCGAACGAAAGAAGAAGAAGAAGCTACAAATCCAGACAAAAGTGAAAGGAATATTTGACAAGGAAGAACAGAACAGTGTACGGCGCAGAACAACCACTCTTAGCTTTCTTGATGACGAATACCCACAGGATGTTTGGATCCGAATCTACACAGATGGGTCAGCACAAAATGCTGTTCGAAATGGAGGAGCGGGGTTGTACATAGTATACCCAAATAATACTAGGGACTCGGCCAGAGTTCCAACAGGAAAGTACTGCCATAACTATGAAGCTGAAATTGAGGCAATCAAAATAGTAACAGAGAAATTACAAAATACCAGCCATGGTACACTACCTGTGGTGATTTTGACAGATGCAAAATCCGTAATAGATGCACTCCTGTCTGGGAAATTATCAGTTCTTTCTGAACTTAGCAGTCAGCATAAGGTCACCATACAGTGGATACCATCCCACCGTGTAGTCTCGGAAACGACAGAGCTGATCGATTGGCTAAGGAAGGAGCCAAAGAAGAACAGCCTGATGTGCACGACATTACATACCACCAAAAGAAAAGAATTATCAAATCAGTCAGAAGGCCACCAAACCCTACTAAAGACGACTACCACGTTATGGACAGACCAGAACAGGTCATTCTTCTGCGTCTCAGAACAGGACACAATAGATTACGCAACCACATGTATAGAAAATTCAAGATTGGTGACTCAGCCATGTGCACATGTGGTTTGGCGTCGCAGACAGCAAAGCACATACTCCAGGATTGCCCAAATTACGATATATCAAAGCGAACCTTCTGGCCTAGAGAGACAACAGTGGAAGATAAACTCTATGGACCGCTGAGTGAACTGAAAAAGACTGTTAGATTCATACAAGAAACAACATTGCAGTTATAGACATATTTCAGGCGAACGAAAGAAGAAAAAGAAGCAATTAGAAGGGGACATAATTTCAAGCGAACGAAAACGTAAACGTTGGACGGAGGGAATAGTAGAATCCATGGGAATGTCGATACATGAAGCCCATAATCGGGCACTCTCACAAAGTTTATACTTTACCTCGACACCGCAAGGTACAAGAGGAACATGATGAGATGAGAAAGAAGAAAAAGAAGGGGACATAAACATCTAATAATTGTATAAGGGAGACTACTATACTTTAATCAAAATAATTATTTACCTAGTTGTAATTTATAAATCTTTTATATATCTCTCCAATTATTCCTTAGTAACATATAAATTAATAAAGGAAAACAGAATTTTTAATTTCAAGAGAAATACTTATAGATTACTTAAAGAACTTTTTTTCAATTTATACTTATTAACAATTTACAAACCACAATACCCTTTCTTACTCATTTTTTAAAATATAAAAGTGTAATTTTAATGACATTCTTAACTCTCTAAGCTCTTACGTAGATCTTTGACAAAAGTTCCCTTTTTCGGGGAACAGACATTTTTTTACTGGCCTCTTAAGGCCACATAAAATTTAAAGGAAATTAACCACACACATCCCAAACTTTGATCCATTAACAATGAACTTAGAAGACTGAATATTAACAGGTTAGGGATATGTGCAGCAGATCGCGTCGCGTAGGCTGGTCGTTCAGAAAGTAATGGCAAACTACTGAATGCAGTTATCAGTTGGGGTATCTTCATTGCACTCCGGACAGGACCAGAGGTGCTCATATTCTCTCTCCCCCCCCTCCCCCCCCCCCCCCCCCCCCCCCCCCCCAGCAAATGCCTCAGCGTCCGGTGGCTAATAGTGCCAGTTTTCTGTTTTGTTTGACGAGGCACCTCGTTTTCCCGATGTACCTCTCGCGCCTGGCTAAGCCAATTCTTACTCCCAAGTCTTTCATCCTGGACAGCGATGTGGATTCACTGACGTCAAAGTCTTCTGTTCTTGACATATCTTTAAGGAGGTTAATAACATCGGCACGATCCATGGGTTGGCCATCTACAGGGGGTGCAGAACCAGCCAGTTTATCAGCTCGTTCATTTCCCTCGACTCCTGCATGTCCCGGAACGAAGATGGAGGTGACTTTACGGACAACAGACTTCCGCAGCAACTCAGTCCACTGTCTACGTACAGATCCAGCTTCGACCTTCTGAATCATGCTCATTGAATCACTTAGTACAGACACGTTGGTATAATGCTGTGATTCCAGCCATATGAAAGCCTGCGTTACTGCTATCACTTCCATCGTCATGCTGATAGAGTGGGCTCCACTGGATTCTTGAATGATTCGGCCCGCTGAACGGGCTGTAAATGCCCACGCACTTCTCTGCTGCTTTGCAATAGATCCGTCTGTATAGATGAGCACTTCGGGGCTATCTGAATGTTCATAGATGAGCGCATTGACAGCGGTAGGGTTCTGCTCTCTGCACCGTCTGTAGAGTGTGATAATGCAGGAGAAAGTGCACTTAAAGGCTGGAGGCACCGGCACCCATTCCTTGCCGGGGTTGATACTGGTAAGACTGCAGACCTGTCTGACGACATCTTCCGCCCGACCCATCCATGATTGGCCCCTCTTTAACCTTTTCTCTGAATATAGCATCATACAGAGGGTGCTGCTTATCTGCACTTATTTTTAAATATTCACGAGCTCTCCAGATCTTGATCCTGTGTTCCATTGTCGGGAAGTCAAATAAAACCAAACCATGGGTAAAAGACAACCTCATAAAACCTCCCACAAACGGTTCTTTCATACCACAAAACACTGTTCCGGCAGATGAACAACAGAAACAACAAGACAGTAATGTAGTGACTACAACGATGACAGAGAAAAACCGTAGTGAACAACTCAGGGAGCTATTACAAATTGTTTCCCCTGAAACAACACCCGACTATTCTAGAATAGACAACACAAACAACCAAACACGAACGACAGCATTCATCAACCAAACTTACAAGGACTGCGAAGAAATTGATCATACAGTAGCGACAGCAGTTGTTAATCAGACCGACACAGACGACATAGAAATCCAAATCCCAACTACAGACGAGGACAACACATTACAAGACATAAAAATCTCTTCTACACGCAACAGCAGGAAAACTGAAAACGTCAACACAGAGTTACCATTTACCATGGACACTGACAGTGACCATAACACCTCTTATGACAGACATGACACAACGGATAAACCTAAACATTCGAAAGCACCAAACGTAACATGCCAATGTGGTATATTACTTATATTACTGCTTGTATTAACTAGACTAACAGCAGCACTGCTCATACTGCAAAAGTTTTCCTTGACCTCCATTCTTTGTACAAATGAACTTTCTATGACATTGATAACCTTATTCACAATTCACTCAATATTATTTCATACTGAAATTGCAAATTGATAACCTTATTCACAATTCACTCAATATTATTTCATACTGAAATTGCAAATCTCCCCCGATATTGTTTCCACCTTGTCGTGGTGGGGGAGCTTGAGTTTCTCAATGACCCTGAGAGCTATGCCGGCGGTAGCGTAGCTACCAGCAGGGCCTCCCAAGCCGGACAGGTCAAAGGGTAGAGAACAGACAAAGAGAAACACCCTGGTCCTCCAGGTTGGGGGTTGAAGCGTGGGGTTAACATCCCCACCTTTGTAAAAACCTTTCTTTGTTACGAAACAAATACATGAGCCTCGATATCGGACTGACTTATCTGGACAACGACCTTGGAACGTTAAAGGACTTTTGAGATTTGGAACATGGAATGTACGGACACTAACTATATCGAGCTGGAGCGGCCGAAGAACTAACCAGGGAGCTGGTTGAATATCAAATGGATATAACAGCAATTCAAGAAATAAGGTGGCCAGGAGAGGGTACTTTAGAGCAAAATGGAATGATTATAATATATGGAGGAAACACCCAAAATAAACATGAATTAGGAACAGGATTTGTCATCAAAAAAGAGTTATGGGGGAACGTTTTAAACTTTAAAGCTTTTAATGACAGGATTAGTAAATTACGAATAAAAGGTAAATGGAAAAATATAACGATGATTAATGTACATGCACCTACTGAAGAGAAAGAAGATGATATTAAAGAAGACTTTTATAATGATCTGGAAGATGTCATAGAAGAAACCCCCAAACAGGACATCCTGATTGTGCTGGGAGACTTCAATGCAAAAATAGGTAGAGAGCAAACTAATAAAAAAGTGGCCGGTATGGAAAGCCTACATACAACTTCAAATGATAATGGATGGAGAGTCATCAACCTGGCAGAAGCCAAAGGACTGCAGATTAGCAGTACCAGACTACAAAGAAAGGATATACACAAACAAACTTGGAAATCATGTGACAAGAGAACCTATAATCAAATAGATCACATTTTAATTAACAACAGAAATGCATCAAATATACAGCAAGTCAGAAGTTGCAGAGGAGCTGAGTGCCACAGTGACCACTTCCTCGTTGGAGCAAAATTTAAAATAAAACTTAAGAGAGCTTTCTATACTAAATTACAAAGATTACACCCAACATATAACAGAGAAAAACTACAAGACATTACAGTCAAAGAGAAATTTACAGATGAAATAAAATGTAAACTTGAAACTCTGCAAAACCCTTCGGAGGAAAGCGTTGACCAAACTTGGTTGAACATCAAGAATACAATTCAATCTACCGCAGAAGAATGTCTCGGTGTGTTAACCACGCATAGAAAGAACAGATGGTTCAATCAAAAATGTGAAGAAGCAGTCATTAGGAAGAAGAATGCCAGACATGTATGGTTAAATGACATCAATAACATCCAAAAGGAAGAGCATTATAGAAATGAATGTAAAGAGGCTACAAAAATAGTCAGACAGCAGAAGCGAGAATATATGAGTAATATAATCAAAGATATGGAAACTAATCACCAGAAAAATGAATCCAGAAATTTTTTTAAAGAACTGAAGTCAATGAAACGAGGGCACCAACAAAACACATATGGTTTAAAAGACAAAAATGGGAATATGATAAATACCAATGAGGAAATGTGCAACACATGGAAAGAATATTTTATTGAATTACTAAATTGTGAAGCTCCAAGTAACATTTTCCCACAGGAAGAGGTTCTAACATGCGAACCACAAATTGAAGAACCTACATTTGAAGAAATCCTATATGTAATCACACGACTTAAAAACAATAAGGCAACTGGGACTGATGGAATTGCTGCTGAATTTATAAAGGCAGGTGGCCATGCATTACATCTAAAGCTATACGAACTAATAATAAAAATCTGGAGGACAGAAGAATTACCCCATGACTGGAAAGAGTCATTATTGATACCTATCTTTAAGAAAGGAGACAAGTTCCAATGTGGAAATTATAGAGGAATATCACTACTGTCCACAAGCTATAAGATACTATCCGCAGTATTACTAAATAGACTAAAACCATATTCAGAAGACATATTAGGTGACTACCAGGCGGGTTTTAGACAAAACAGATCAACAATAGATCAGATATTTATCTTACGACAAATAGCCGAGAAACATTGGGAATATAAAAGAGATCTCCATAACATTTTTGTGGATTTTAAAAAGGCTTATGATAGTGTCCATAGGAATAGTCTATGGAATGCTATGCAGGAATTTGGAATACCAAGGAAGTTAATCAACATGACCAGACTATGCATGGAAGATACTTATAATATAGTAACATATAAAGGCAGGAAATCAGACCCCTTCCAAATAACATCTGGCTTGAAACAGGGTGATGCACTATCGCCGCTACTCTTCAATCTGGCTCTAGAGAAAGTTGTAAGGAAGATAAAGGAGGAATGTGATATTGGAGGAACATCCAAGCTGCTTGGTTATGCAGATGATATAGATATTATAGGGCAAAGTGAACAAAAGACATTGGAAATATTGACTCACTTAAAGGAAAAAGCCCAACAGATGGGGCTGGTTATCAACCAAGATAAGACAGAATATATGGTAATTTCAAGAGACGGAATGGCTAAAAACTCTGGCCACATACAAATAGATAATATGACCATTAAAAGAACGGAAACACACAAATACCTGGGTACAATCTTCAACTGCTCCAACATCATAAGGGAAGAAATACAAACTAGAATCAACTCTGGAAATAAGATATACTATGCACTACAACATCTACTAAAATCAAAGGCGCTATCTCGTAACACCAAAATCACAATATACAAAACACTGATCAGACCAGTTGTGCTGTATGGCTCTGAAACCTGGAGTACAACGAAAGGAGACGAAGCCTTGTTACAAACCTTTGAGAACAAAATTTTAAGACGCATCTTTGGACCCATTAGGGATACACAAAGTGGAGAGTGGAAAAGAAGAAGTAACAAAGACATTTATGATCTGTTTAAGTCCCCGCTAATCACTGGTATCATGAAGGCTAATAGACTACAATGGCTGGGGCATATAGAAAGAATGGAAGATAATAGGGAAACAAAACTCGCTTACACTCAGGAAATAAATGACCGTAGACCCCGAGGTAGACCAAGAAGACGGTGGAGAGATAATACATGTACAGACCTACAAGCACTTGGAATCAACGACTGGCAAGAGAAGGTCCACCAGAGAGACGAATGGAGACAGATTGTATTTGCAGCAAAGAACCTCAATGGCTCGGAAAGCTGAAGAAGAAGAAGAAGAAATTGCAAATACCACCATAATGTATATTTACTCTTATTTCGGTAAAATTGTTGATTTATTTTGGATACTTACAATGTTTAAAATTATCATTCCATATTTGATTAAAACATTTTTTTTATGAATTGCAATTGTAAGAGTATCAGTTTAGAAGATGCAATGTGTAAACTAAAATCCATTTTTTTTTCAAATCCACCCATACTCCGACTTCCAGATGTACATTCTCAGTTTATTTTGAAAACATATGCCAGTACCATCGCCATTGGCGGCTGTCTAATGCAGAAGCATGAAGGAGTAGACCATCCGATCGTTTATGTAAGTCGCAGGCTAAAACCAGCTAAGACAAGATACTCGACAGCTGAACTTGAGGGTTTGTGTCTGATCTATTGTGTACTGAAATTGCAGAAATACCTGCAGGGCGCCCATGTCGTAGTCCAGACAGATAATTCACCACTGCTGGTGATAAAAGACGGCAAGCCAAAGAATAACAGGATCGCACGCTGGTCGTTAATTCTCCAGGACTTTAGTTTTGAGATCCAGCACATTAAAGGCTCCAACAATTGGATTCCTGATCTTTAAACAAGACTGCCAAACACACCAGCTGAGTTACACAGCTATCGGTACGCCATAAACATTGTGATACCATTTTATAAGGACGCCTACCTAACAGCAAACTTCCAAATTCAGATTTCAACCACCCACTTACAACTAAGATCACACTATGACATTGTTTCCATATGAATGACTTTCAAGCAACGATCACTCAGTACAAGATAACCACCAGTCGGTTATAACCTACAACTACTAATGACGAAGAAATTATATCATCTACAACCACATTATATCAGTCTAATTTCATATTGTGGAAACGAAACATTGGACTTTTTGGTAACCTATATATCATATTTATACACCATCATGAATAGAACATTAGAAGAAACCATCAACAGAACAACGACGAGACTATCGACACTTTTCAACCAGCAACATACACGCACCAAGGAACGACATCAGGAGGATCACCGATTAGTTAGTTAGTTAGTTAGTAAATGTGTAAAATATGTATGTACTTTGTTGTCAAAAATTAATGCTTTTCTCTAAATTTTTCTGAATTGTATATGTTATAAAACACGTTGATAAGATACTCATCGTAACTTGTATGAACAAGTTAAATTTTCTTTTCAAACTTAATTTTTCAATCAGTTCAATTTAAATTGTAAACCATTTGTTGTAGTCGGTACAGTAGTACCAAACATTCATGTTAAACTTCTTTCTTTTTGTTCGCCAAATTTTTCTAAGGGCGATAACCATTACCTTAACTTCACTTCATATTTTTAAACATATAACATTATGAATGAAAGACTGATAAATGGGAGTGTGAAAGTAATAAATGAAGGTATGATGTACACTTGTAAATTATAATTTGTCCATGTCTGTTGTAAAATGTAAAACATGTCACAAAATTTGTATACATGTTTAGATAGATTAGAATGAAAGTACTTAGGAAGTAGAAGGGAAGAAATAGGATTGATCTAAAAATCACTGCTTGAAAATCAAAGTCATGACTTAAGCATAAAAGGTAAATCAAGACAGTTGAGATTCTAGCTCGTGACGCTTAGAGCAAGATTAACATTACAAACATCTACAACACACCAAACACATCAAGTCAAACACACATTTTGACACTCAACAAAAACAGTTAACTTACATACACGTTTATAGAACATCAAAAGGGAGATTAGTAGACGCTAACAAGATAACAGGGACAGAAGCAATTAGTGGAGTAAAACAAAGTATGTGTATCTAATACACGATCAACATACGGAAGTAGAAAAATGTATACAAGTACACAGGAGGGAACAAGAGATTGCAAATATTCTTAAGGAAGCCAAGGCAATTTGCCTTGATGAATCTCTATTATAAGGGGTCATTGTCTATGGCATCATTTCGGATGCTTGAGAAGGGCGCATTTGTAAAACGCAAGTTCACAATACTAGTCGTCAGGGAACTTCGGTCTAGATAGCTTCAATTTAAGAATAGGAAGAAAATGAGACTCTTCAGCAACAGTCCTAAATAGCCGTACTCAACGTACATTAGTTGTTAGTGTATGAACACACAGAACTGAGTTACCATCCATTAAATTACTATCCCAAACCAGTTATTTATTCCTGTGATCCCTTGACATAATTAGTTCCAACTAATTAGACTATACGAAACCATACAAAGGGGGGTGGCGGACCATGTCAAAGTCCCACTTAGAATAAATAAGGGATACAACAAGAAACCCAGTAAATAAGGGAGAGAAGAAGATATACAGAAACCAAGGGAAGTGATAGTAAGCCTTCGAAGATTCGAGAGCTATGAGTCACTCGACCAACATCCAGGTACAACCCGCGGGAAGTGTGGAAAGGCGAAAGCCACGAGATGCCCGAAGGGAAAAGCACTCCATGTCCACCTGACGAAAGTCGTGAGGGCAGACGACCACTGGACTCTGACTGGACAGGATAGGGTGTATCTCTAAGGGAGAAACTTAGATATAGACATTTAATATAAGAGTTTAAGTTGTGTATTAGTTTAGCGATGAGTAAATGATGTTGTGTGCAGAGAGACATTGAATGATTGTTATACTGTATCTACGATATAAGATTGTGCAAGACGTTTATTTACATGAGGATAGATATCGTAATAAACTCTGACGACAATGTTTGAACTTTGAGTTTCTGTCGTAACTGTACTTGCACTAAACTGCCTGTCTGAACCCGAGTCTTTCTACCCCTATATTTAGAAGACGCTGACACCATCCATTCTTACTGCCGGCAGGTATGTATTCACAATATGGTTGTTCAGGGAAAACCATGTAACGGATGCCTTTGTAGGGTTGACAAGGGCACCGGCATCAGTACACCATGAGGAAAATCGATCTAGTTCGTGGAGAGAAAAAACACACAGCCAGAGGTAACAATTATAATGGATACGGAAGTATGAGAAGATCAATGTAGGTTTGTAGAAGGCAAGGGATCAGTAAATGCCGTATATATGCTGAGAGCAGTATTTGAACGTTCTATAGAAGTAAACAAAAACCAACAACTATGCTTTATTGACTTCACAAAGGCTTTCGATAAAGTAAGACATGTTATATGATAAAGATGCTTGCAGATCTACAAATTGATGGGAAAGACTTTAAACTTGTTAAAAAAAACATATATTGGAAACAACAACTTGTGTATGAATGTGAAGCATGGACAATGATCAGACAAGCTGAAAAACATCTGATGGCTGTGTAAATGTGGTTTCTAAAGAAAATGCAAAGAATACCACGGACAAACAGAAAAACCAATAAACAAGTCCTACAAGAAACGAATGCAAATCGTACACTAATTAGAGAAATTAGACGTAGACAGTCAAGATTTTTTGGGCACGTTATGGGAAGTGAAAAATTGGAGAACTTGATGACAACTGACAAGATCGGGGGGAAGAGAACAAGGGGACGACAGAGAAGTAAATACCTCGATGGCTAGGCCGCGTAGTATGGTAGAGACAGGAACACTGAATTGATCTACGACTCTGGTGATCAAGTGAGATGACGAATCATGACCACGCTCATCGGCACGGCACATGATGATGATGATGATGATGATGATGATGATGATGATGATGATGATGATGATGATGATGATGATGATGATGATGATGATGATGATGATGATGATAGAGAGATCAAAATCAGGCAAAAGACATTCTCTATGTTTGTCCTGTAAAAGTTCTACACTGGATAGTTCTTAATTGATATAGGCCCTTTGTATGCACCTTGCAACTCTTCGATACTGAGTAATTTGAGTCTTTTTTCTTTAGTTTGTATGATCTCTATTTTCCATTCTCTGTCCTCCTGACTTATTAAGATGCCACTTCTTTTCCTTCCTTTCTTATGCACAAGTGTCGTGCTTTATTACTTTAAAGTGCTTTCTTGTGGGTTATCAACACTGAGTGATCTTGACCACAGCCATCTATTTTATCTCTTAGTTGATAAGTCCCGCACTGGTATGGAAACCTTATAATAATCCTAGTCTGAATTGGGAGTACTAATGCACAATAGATACACAAACGTTCTTCTGAACGCAGCACATCCCTTTTCATAATCCTTCTCTCCCGACCTAAGAAACACACTCCCCCTCACAAAGACGTAGCCACTCTTTTATCGGTCATTTTTGCCGCATAGTCCTTGACATTGCTGGACACCTCACATCCAGACTGCATTATCATCGTTAGTGGAAAATTACAGCTCTGAACCGTTTCACATCCATACCGCAATATGCTGTCCAATAATCTCTCTGCTTTAGTCGCAAACCAATTTTTCCACTCGACAGTTTACCTGTGCGGTTAGCCGGCCCCTTCTGTGTCTTGACCTATAAACACATGCGCCTGGTCACTCCTTTGTTTGTTACCATTACTGCTTCGCTTGTTAACCCTTCTTCTACCTGGTTAGTCGGTGTATACAGTCGTCTATCTGGGAATCATTAACTCTCAGTATTTCACGACACAGAGTAGACAGGAAACGATGGCGGTAGCGCTTGATCTACAATAGAGTTCGATATGATATTTTGATGACCGCACTGATGGAGAAGGCGGTCAATCCCTGGTTGGTGAACTGGATAGCAGCCGTCCTGCACTCTCGTCGGGTTGCTCTCCGTCTGGGCGCATGGACCTCAGAGCCACATATGTTAACCCCGGGACTGCCACAGGGATCTGCAGTCTCACCGGTGCTCTTTAATGTGTATACGAGCAAGATTGCAAACCTAGAAGCACCAGGGGTTGGAAGAATACTAACATTTGCAGATGATATTCTTGCATATAGGCAGGGGAGAGATAGGGAGCAAACAGCCTATGAGTTACAGGCGACAGTAGATAAAGTGATTGACTGGTGCACAGAAACGAGTGCTGTCATCCACCCGGAAAAGGCGGCTGTTTTGGAGAACCAGTTATGTGTTTCAGCAATAAGGAATTCCAAATTCCTTGGTAAACATTCTGACTGATGAGGCATGTGATAATGCTAGCTGCAAGGAATGACATTCACATTTCATGAGGATTAAAGATGGGATATCTTCCTTCAATTTTGCATACACACCATGGTTGACACCGACCATTACCGATGCATTATCGGTTTCCAATTGCAGCCAAATTCTTTAAGTTTAAATGTTTACTGACCAAAAGTTTCTTCAGAGCCCTTATGCGCCATTTTACTCATTACCGGGGGGGGGGGGGGGGGGGGGGGGGGTTGCCAGATTGTTGAGCGTTGACCAAAGTCAGTTCAAAGTTTAAATAATGGCAATTACCATAATTTACGCGCGTCCAGACCGAACATAAAATGGGTAATGACACCGAAAGAAAGTAAAATCTAGAAAGTATTCAAAATATCCGACTCCAAATGAAAAGTATCTAGAATTGCATCCAGCATCCAAACGTCAGAAAATGGTATCCAGATGTTGGCAAAAACCTCTAGATCTGGATATAAAATATCTAGAATGGCAACTATGATGAGGACTCCGCTCCGTATAAACTACTCTGTCTATACGGACTCAAGTCGTATAAACTACTCTGTCTATTCGGACTCAAGTCGTAAAACTCTCCCATTAAATATCTAAGGGCGACACTTAAATTCTAACAGGACGGGGTGCATAGTAGGCAAAAAATGGATTAGGCAGGGGGCCACCAAATTTTCACAGGGGGCCCGGGTAACTGACAAAATGCCAGCTCGGCCTCAATAATTCTGTACAATACTTTGAATCCAGAACGAAAGCTCAGGGGGGGGGGGGGGGGGGGGGAAAGGGGGGGGAAAAACCAAATATTCAGTTTAGCATTCAAAAGGGAAAACCACATTTTATATACGAAAACAAGGTATCAAAGAAAGCGACTACATCAGAAGTAGCACATATCCCAAAATTTAAAACTAGGGAGCGAAAAATGTTAGTGCAATTTTTGAAAGGTTTTTGGGTTTCATCATTGTTGGTAGGAACTGCTGCACCCAAACAAAAGAATTGCTTTCAAATGTCACAGTCAACAGACATTAGGCACATCTAGAAACATCTATCTAATCACATTTGCACATCTATTAGAAGTCTAGATAAATTTGCCACATCTATTAGCACATAATTTTTTTATCTAGGACACTAGCCAAAACTTTTTAAACTATTAGCCCCACAAAAAAAAAAAAAAAAAAAAATTTTTTTTTTTTTGAATCAAAAATAAGATATATATTAAAATA
>JACEFZ010006764.1:0-20559 GCA_014155875.1 Cepaea nemoralis | reverse complement strand
TGAAAGGGTTTTTTGATAGGTTTTAAAATTTTTAAAATGGTTTTGGGCCCCATTTAAACAGTGGGGAAAAATCAAAAATAAAAAATTGCTTTCTAACTAAAAATAAACTTGGAACTGATCCAAATATTTGTCATCTATGTACTGAGCCATCGTTTTATGATAACGAATTCCAATATTTGTTCTAAAAACAAAGTTTAACATTTGTGTAACATAAATGTATTGAAATATATGCATTAAATGAAGCTGTAACAAAAACACAATGGTTATTAAAACTAGTGTCATTTATACATAATATACTCATGTTTGGTAACATTTTTGTGAGGAATGTATTTAAAGCTTCCTTTGACACTGTTTTAACAATATCTGCAGAGCTGTCTTTTAATCTATGGTTTCTTTAGTTTAGTTGTTGAATTGTAAGCATAGAATTTGGGAAAGGAGTGGGACTCTTAGGCAACAGATGTCAATTAAAAACATAAAATATGGGCTGAAATTTGGACCTCATTTCATAAGCTACTCTGTTTACAGTAATAATTTTGCATTGAATTATTCCAATATGTTTGTCTAATTCTCACAACATTATGAACTTTCTCACTTTGATTTTGTTATTTTATCATGTATTGTATAGTTTGGATTCCCTTAAGTTTATTTTCCTAGTAAAAGAATACATTTGCTAATTCTTTGATTTCAGTGGTTGTTGAGTAGAATTTGTAGCATGGAGTTTTTCTGTCAATAAATAATGAAACTTATGTGTTGGTTGATTTCTTCTTCTGTGTTCCTCCTTCAAAGGAAGAGAGTTACACTATGCCCATTAATGCCCTCACTGACACAAAGGTTGGTGTGTCCAACTTCGGCATCCATTTGTGTGAGGTTTAGTTCCTCAAGATTGGTTCCATCCATGATAACAGGATCTATTTGCCAATAGGTTGGTGTATCCCAACTTCGACATCCATTTGTGTGAGGTTTAGTTCCTCAAGATTGGTTCCATCCATGATAACAGGATCTATTTGCCAATAGGTTGGTGTATCCCAACTTCGGCATCCATTTGTGTGAGGTTTAGTTCCTCAAGATTGATTCCATCCATGATAACAGGATCTATTTGCCAATAGGTTGGTGTATCCCAACTTCGACATCCATTTATGTGAGGTTTAGTTTCTCAAGATGGGTTCCATCCATGATAACAGGATCTGTTTGTCAATAGTATAGGTTGGCCTTCACACGTGCACACATGTGCCCACTCACACACATACATATCACACACACATACACCCAATTAACAACTTTGCCTGGACAGTGGTCCTAAGGTCTACTCTTAACAGCTTTTAATCTTGTAGCATGGCATTTTCCTGGCACTATACAAAACTGTTTTTGTCTGTGTTGATTTCCTCATCATCCTTCTGTTGTCTCCACCTTGGAGTGTTAAAGGGGTGTGTGGATTCCAGTGACTCCGAGAGCCATGCCACCTGTAGTGTAAGCTACTGGTAGGGTCTTCCATGTTGGCCAGGTCAAGGGATATGGGCCAAGCAAACCGAGACACAAATGCTGTCTTGTAGGTAGTCTGGGGACAATCAAAGTCTTTGGAAAGCAAACATGAAAATAATGTGCGTCAAAGTCGAATCTAGTACGTCACCCAAGGTAATTAGCTTTATATTGATTTTTAAAATGGTTTTTCAGGAAGAATGCATCACGCCTAGGTATGTACCTCTCTAACTTAGAGGTCATGTTTCTGACTTTGGCTTGCTTGTGTCCGGTTTATTTCCTCTAGACCAGTGGTTCTCAATCGGTGGGGAATTTCTCCCAAGGGGGAATTTTAGGGTTTCCATGTGGGGGGGGGGGGGGGGGGGGGGGGGGGGGGGTGGGGAGAGGAAATTAAGATTAATTCAAGATCTCGTTAATACAAGAACTGATTGCTTGATATTGTTTTTCATTTCATACTTTACGGTTCTGTATGTCTCACCCTTCTGAAATTCATTTTATAACGTAAGTAGACCTGCAAGTCACGTTTTATGTAGACGTCTAGACTTATTTTAGTATGTGCTATTAAATTTAGCTTTCATTATTACATATACTGTGTAGGGGTGGGCGGGGGGATTTTTAAGGAGAAAATACGGAGGGGGGGGGATGACGTAATGAAAATATGGTGAAGGGGGGCCATGTGCCAAAATAGGTTGAGAACCGCTGCTCTAGATAGCGTTCATCTACGAGCTGTCTATTCCCCTTTAGGCAGGCTTCCCAATAACAATTTTGCCAAGAAGCGGGCTTACGGCCTACTCTTTATAATTTCAAGTGGCTGTGAAATTTTATGTCTGCAATTTGCACCCGCCAATTTGTTAATTATGCGGGAATACTATGAACCACACTCCGTGGCGAAGAGTTACGGCCGCGATTCGTAATCCGGAATACCCGGATTCGAAACACAGCGGTGCTTTTTTCGAAAAAGGTATAGGTGCCGGTCGTTCAGAAATCAATGGCAAACTACTGAACGTAAAATTTGCCCAGGAATCACGAACAGCAAAATTGCTGGGGTTGACTGCTACGTCCTGTGAAGGACACGCAACAATTTTTTTTTAACGCCAGAAGACTATGTCTCTAATGTCACTACTCAAGAGATAGTGGGTGCATGTGATATTAGAAACAAAATTTATGCTCGCAGCAAACCAGGTAACTGATGACCTTGAGGTAGACGCTGCGATCTCTTAGCCATATCTGCCCGTTTGTTGATGTACGTGGTGCTTGTGTCAAGATTACAGTATTGATAGCAGACAATGAGCAGGATCTGCAACATTTAGATGATGTGGTTGTTACATACAGTGAACAACTAGGGTTAGAATTGAATAGTAAGAAAACACTGATTATGGTCGTCACTAAGAAGAAGGAAATACCACAGTGTAATATGCAAGTAAAGGGGAATATTCTTAAACAAGTGGATTGGTACAATTATCTCGGAAATGTCATAACAGCTGATGGGAGATGTCTTGAGAAGAGATCAGAACAAGAATCGCCATGGTGAAGGTAGCCTTTTGCAAGATGGAAAACATACTGACCAATAAATAAACAGATGTCATTTGCAACGAGACAAAGAATGTTGGAGTTCTAAATAGAACCTGTACTTTTGTATGGATGTGAAGCGTGGACAATGAGCAGACAAGCTGAAAAACATCTAATGGCTGTGGATGTGTGGTTTCTGAGGAAAATGCAAAGAATACTATGGCCAGACAGAAAACCAAATGACTACAAGAAACAGATGAAAATCGCAAACTGATTAGAGAAATTAGACATAGACTGTCAACATTATTTGGTAACGTTATGAGAAGAAATAAATTGGAGAACTTGGTGACAAACAGTAAGATTGAGGGGGAAAGAACAAGGGAAAGGCGGAGAAGTAAATATGCCTGGATGGCTTGGCCACATGGTGGTGTTTATCCATTAAGAATGATAATGTGATGACCATTCATGTCATCCAGTGGTGCTAAAGTTTGCCGCCGTGAGTTCTAAGATGGCTGGTATGGTAGGCCTATTTTGGCTCGTAATGTTCTTTGTCAATGTGAGCAAAGAATGCTTGACGTTCCAGGAGAAGGATCTCCTGCATTTGTTTTTCTGTTCAGTATTTTCCCCCACAGCTCTTGCAGTCCTGTTTGCTTCACAAGTGACGACACCCTTGCGTAATAATGTACGCCACGAATTTTGGTCTTTGGCAGCAGTCTCCCAAGCGTCGTGATGAATTCCAAAAGCTTTTAGTGAAATATTCTAAGTGTCTTTAAGCGTTTCCTCTGGTCATCGTAAAAAAAAAAAAATTCATTTAGGGAGCCTGTGATCTGGCATGCGAGTCAAGTGACCAGCCCGGCGAAGCTGATTCTTAATTAGTAGAGTATGAATACTGGGCATGGACGCTCTTTCTAGGACTTCAGTGTCTGGGTTCTTGTCTTGCCATTTAATCTTCAATAACTTTCTGCCATAGACCTAGGTCAGGTCATGGTCATTCGGTACAGACAATCCACAGCTTCACGCAGCCCAGCGTGAGAAGATTGAGAACCTTGCCTCGCATGAGAATATCGAGGCAGGTCTCTGAGCAGAAGACAACTTCCCCGGCAGGTAGTCAGTTGGTTTTGAGCTATCATCGAGTTGCGAGGTAGTTCTTAACTTCGTAGCACGGCCAACAAATGTGCCGCTACATCTGTGATTAGGTTATGTGATTAGTGTTGTCATTGTGGACTCTAGGTATCGTTTGTGGCGTAAATATTAGTATGTGTTATTAAACGCCTAGAGTCAAAAGAAGCTGTGAATTTAAACTGTGTCCAGTTGATTCACTGAGTTGCGTTGTGTTGACTTAAAGAAGTAGCTGTCGTCACTCCTACAGTACCGGCGCTCATAGAACATTCTTGACACACACCGAACCATACATGTGTAGGAGCGTCGCAATGAGAACCTTCAACCATAGGAATATACATAACAGAGAGCCAGCACTAAGCGTGATTGATTCAACGAGCCGAGAAAACTCATGGCGTAAAACTCAAGACGGCGGGCAGCATCAATGGTACAGCTCACCCCAGTGTATGTCATCTGACCTGGTCGAGATAGAGCATTTCTTTTCGTGGTACTTTCTAAGGCAGACTGTGTGGAAGTGGTTTAATTTCCTGGCGTATGGCTGGTAAACATTCTAGGTTTCACTAGCCACATGGTATGGTTGATACAAGAACACAGAGCTGATTCGCGACTCTGGTGATCGTGTGAGATGGCGATACATGACCGCCCACGCTTATCGGCAAGGCACATGATGATGATGATGTGTCAAGATTGGGAAGAATTGTGTTAGAGTGGAAGCTGAAAGAGAACCCCCCCCCCCCCCCCCCCCCCCCCCCCCCAAAAAAAAAATGTGGACATCAAAGGACAAGCTAAACTCCAGCCTTAAAAAGATGGACATCAGAGGACAAGCTAAACACCAGCCTTAAAAATGTAGACATCAGAGGACAAGTTAAACACCAGCCTTAAAAATGTAGACATCAGAGGACAAGTTAAACACCAGCCTTAAAAATGTAGACATCAGAGGACAAGTTAAACACCAGCCTTAAAAATGTGGACATCAGAGGACAAGTTAAACACCAGCCTTAAAAATGTGGACATCAGAGGACAAGCTAAACACCAGCCTTAAAAATGTGGACATCAGAGGACAAGCTAAACACCAGCCTTAAAATGTGGACATCAGAGGACAAGCTAAACACCAGCCTTAAAAATGTGGACATCAGAGGACAAGCTAAACACCAGCCTTAAAAATGTAGACATCAGAGGACAAGCTAAACACCAGCCTTAAAAATGTGGACATCAGAGGACAAGCTAAACACCAGCCTTAAAAATGTGGACATCAGAGGACAAGCTAAACACCAGCCTTAAAAATGTGGACATCAGAGGACAAGCTAAACACCAGCCTTAAAAATGTGGACATCAGAGGACAAGCTAAACACCAGCCTTAAAAATGTGGACATCAGAGGACAAGCTAAACACCAGCCTTAAAAATGTGGACATCAGAGGACAAGCTAAACACCAGCCTTAAAAATGTGGACATCAGAGGACAAGCTAAACACCAGCCTTAAAAATGTGGACATCAGAGGACAAGCTAAACACCAGCCTTAAAAATGTGGACATCAGAGGACAAGCTAAACACCAGCCTTAAAAATGTGGACATCAGAGGACAAGCTAAACACCAGCCTTAAAAATGTGGACATCAGAGGACAAGCTAAACACCAGCCTTAAAAATGTGGACATCAGAGGACAAGCTAAACACCAGCCTTAAAAATGTGGACATCAGAGGACAAGCTAAACACCAGCCTTAAAAATGTGGACATCAGAGGACAAGCTAAACACCAGCCTTAAAAATGTGGACATCAGAGGACAAGCTAAACACCAGCCTTAAAAATATGGACATCAGAGGACAAGCTAAACACCAGCCTTAAAAATGTAGGACATCAGAGGACAAGCTAAACACCAGCCTTAAAAATGTGGACATCAGAGGACAAGCTAAACACCAGCCTTAAAAATATGGACATCAGAGGACAAGCTAAACACCAGCCTTAAAAATATGGACATCAGAGGACAAGCTAAACACCAGCCTTAAAAATGTGGACATCAGAGGACAAGCTAAACACCAGCCTTAAAAATGTGGACATCAGAGGACAAGCTAAACACCAGCCTTAAAAATATGGACATCAGAGGACAAGCTAAACACCAGCCTTAAAAATGTAGACATCAGAGGACAAGTTAAACACCAGCCTTAAAAATGTGGACATCAGAGGACAAGTTAAACACCAGCCTTAAAAATATGGACATCAGAGGACAAGCTAAACACCAGCCTTAAAAATATGGACATCAGAGGACAAGCTAAACACCAGCCTTAAAAATGTGGACATCAGAGGACAAGCTAAACACCAGCCTTAAAAATGTGGACATCAGAGGACAAGCTAAACACCAGCCTTAAAAATGTGGACATCAGAGGACAAGTTAAACACCAGCCTTAAAAATATGGACATCAGAGGACAAGCTAAACACCAGCCTTAAAAATGTAGACATCAGAGGACAAGTTAAACACCAGCCTTAAAAATGTGGACATCAGAGGACAAGTTAAACACCAGCCTTAAAAATATGGACATCAGAGGACAAGCTAAACACCAGCCTTAAAAATGTAGACATCAGAGGACAAGTTAAACACCAGCCTTAAAAATATGGACATCAGAGGACAAGCTAAACACCAGCCTTAAAAAGATGTCTTGAGCAGAATGGTTTATTAGTACCAATATTTTTGTTTTTCTGGCTTCGAGGCGAAGGAGTTACAGGCGCAGTTCCCGCATACCCGCTTTAGAAACGCAGCTGCAGACGATTTGGCAGCAAACCGTCTTGCGTTGGTTTTTTTACGAAATGGTATGGATGCCGGTCGTTCAGAAAGCAATGGAAAACTACTGAACGTAAACTTGCCAAGAGATCACAACAGCAAAACATGCTGGCGTTGATGTGACGCCATGTAAAGAAAATTCAACTGTTTTTAATTCTTTTATTACAAAGGAAATAATTCCATCTACACTGAAGTCATGTTTCGGTTTTAGCAATCAAGGGGAACAATTACAGATTTCACTATATTTGTACTGATAGCTATGTTGTAAGAGAAGTATATGTTTATTCCTGTAACAATGTTATCCATATTTTGGATGGTATCAATAAAATGTTATCATTTTATAAAGAATTACACACTTTTGATTATTATTTGCAATTTCAGACACTAAATATTTGTGTAATATATATTATTTAGTACATTATTTATTTCTTTATCTGCTAGACCACGTCTGTCTAAACAATGATACGGTTTACTCTGGTTTCTCTTCACAACGTATACAACAGCTGCAAGAGTCTGTTAATCGACAGCTCAACAACAAGCCATGGCATGGGGCCGGAAGCACATGTCTCTAATTGGAGCTGAATGACTAAGCTGGTATGACAGCGGCCTGAAGTCCCTCGTAAGACCAACTCCTCGAAACACAGCGTTCGGTGACTTCTGTGAGGCAACCAGCAAGCCTAGTTCGTTGCAACGATCAAACACTCGACAGTTTCCTTCCAGATAAATTGTCACCCTCTGGAGTAGACGAAAACGTTTGTTGTTCACAGAATGATTGCTAGAAATGCTGGTCAATGGAGTAGGCTGAATAGCAACCTGTGACCGAACACACCCTCCATTATCTGACAGCTGGACTTTCAGTTGGTTGATTTCAGCCTTGAGAGCATCTATATCACTTGCTTGCATTTCCAACGTTTTCCTAGCCATGGCTTCTTTCTGTTCTATGTTTCTCTTGGACGCCCTTTCCTCTTCGAGAAGCCTGTGATGTATCTTCTGCTGTGATTTTACGGACAAAGATGTGCCTCATGTCACTTTTCTTGGCTGAAGCCTTGCACTGTGGACAACAATGTGCCTGCTCGACCCACTTGACATTGCAGCTGAGTCCAAACAGATAGCCACATTTCAAGCATGCCACACGATGATCACCACCAGTGGATCGAGTCTCTAAGCAAATAGTAAATAGAACAGCTATCTCCCTCTTTGTCTTCATCATCACCTTTGCTGTTCTCAATCATTGCTTTGGTTTCTTATTGACTTCACAACTGTCCTCCTCACTTCGACACCTTTTCACCTGCCTAAGTGATGGCTGATTTGTCTGTGCTGAAGTTGTTCCCATAACTGAACAGCAGCGGAAAAGGTGGCGAGAAATGTTTTCGGTGTTTGCTCAATCATTGATCTCAAAACATAAACAGTGATGTCTTCTAGATGTGCACGCGAACTCCTGAATAATTTACATCTCTTCTGTAGGTGAATTGTTAGTGTTATTACATAAACGTTTGACCAGAGTAAATGGTTTTATCGGTGAAATTTGTTGAAATCACAAATTGTTCTCTGGAGGCCCACTGTTTCAATCAATGTTTGACAACAACAAAGTACCCCTGTTCTACATCATTCATGTTATCGTTTGGTGGAACTTTTCACTGTACCAACAGTGAATGCAGAAAGACGTTTTGTTACAACAATATAGTCATCACTGCTTCTAATTATATCAGCATTCTGAATTGTTGAATCCCCTCTGCTGTGTGTCCACCGTGACGAGGTAGAGGGGCTTGTGCGTTCCAATTACCCCAAGAGCTATGCCGACGGTAGCACAGCTACTGGTAGGGTCACCCATGTCGGACAGGTCAAGGGAGAGGGACCAGACGAAGAGACACACAAACCTGCTGCCTTGTAGGTAGACTGGGGAAGTCAAAGGCTAGGGAAAGCACCCCGAATAAGTGCTTGTCGAAATCGGATGTACTGAGCCACAGGCTTGACAAAGCAGTGCAACGTAAAACCTGCTGCCTTGTAGGTAGACTGGAGACAGTCAAAGGCTAGGGAAAGCATCCCGAATAAATGCTTGTCGAAATCGGATGTACTGAGCCACAGGCTTGACAAAGCAGTGCAATGTAACTTAATTCATGATGTCACAAATCAAAATTAATCGTTATGGTGCTAATCCCGCGAAGTCCCATCAGGCTGTGATAGTGCCGGGCCCCCTGCCTCGAGGGGGTCCACCCATGACTACTGGTGGTCACCTTCCCCTGTGCTGTGGAGTCAAGGCACAGAGGAATAGGTTAAAATCTATTGACCAAATACCCCGGACACTACAGTGGAATGCCGAAGGAGTTTACAACAAGAAATTCTCCGTAACACAGCGTCTTCATAAAGAGAGAATAGATGTGGCATGCATTCAAGAGACACACCTCAACGCCAATCGCAATTTCTCAGTCAGAGGATATCAGACCACATGTTTCGACCGCGAAGGACACAAAGGAGGAGTTCTAATACTTACACGAAATACAATACCTTGCAGCGAAGTATCTGTGATCTCTGACAACCAAACGGAAATTATAGGTGTTGATATAATGATAAAGGACGTGAAAAGAAGAATCTACAATCTGTATAGCCCAGCAGATAAGGACCTTACACTCTCAAACATGAAAATAACTGACACAAACTGCATTATTGTCGGAGACTTTAATAGCCGTTCAGAAAGATGGGGATACCCAGATACTGACAAAAGAGGAGATGAAGTGGAGGACTGGGAAATGGACGCAAATCTCCATCTACTCAACAAAGCGGATGACACACCGAGCTTCTACTCCAGAAGATGGTTTACCACTTCTACTACAGACTTAGCTTTCTGCACAGGAGACATCCTCCACAAAATCGATCGCCATGTGCTGGACCAATTAGCAGGTAGTGACCACAGACCAATCAAGCTTGTAATGAATATGGAGTATGTTCCACAGGAGCAAAAGCCTTTGCCCCGCTGGAATTACAAATGAGCAAATTGTGACAGATTTGCCATACTAACAGACAAATATTGTGAAAACATAAATACACGATATGGCAACATGAAGCAAATGGTGGAAAGTCTAAACAGAGCGATAATACAGGCAGCCACTGAGTCTATTCCAAGAGAAGCGAGGAAAAATTACAAACAATACTGGACTGAAGAACTACAAAGTTTGGACGACAAAGTTGAAGATGCCAGGAAGACAGCAGAGAGAGAACAAATAACTGAAGCGAACATCTCTCTCAAAGCCATCTCAGCAAAATATAAAAGAACAGTAAATCAAACAACAAGAGATTGTTGGAGGGAAAAAACAGAAAACCTAAATTTTGACAGGGATGGAAACAAACTATGGAAACTAGTGAAAGCCATGAACAATGAAGGACCTAGAAACAAACAAATAACAATTAAACAAGGAAATGCCTTGCCTACAGGAAAAAAGCCTGCAAATGCACTAATGGAACACTATGCAAATGCAAACCACATTAATATTACAACCGAACAGAAGAAAGCAATCAAAGACAAACAGATACATCATAGAAATACAGAGACAGCAGCAGAATATATTATGGCAAATCTAACAATGGAAGAAATGGAACAGGCAATGAATACCCTAAAAAAGAAGAAATCACCAGGAAAGGATGGAATCACAAATGAAATGCTAATAGTACTAGGCATCAAGGCAAAGAAGAAAACAAACCCTTACAATTACTGTTTAAGTAACTTACTTAATGTAGGATAAAATAAAACAGCGATAGACTGACCGTGGCACAGCTAAATTTATTTTTGCTTGTTTTCTCTCCCGTACCTGGCCAATCCTGGCGAGGGGGCAAACAAAGACTGAAGCGGCCATTTCTAGTCAAGAGAACACACAAGAAAGTCGACCTTTCCCTTCGGGGAGAAGGTATTTTGCCTTAAAAACATGATTCTCTTCAAGCCATTGGTATGTTATCTACATTATTAAGATATATTTATGTATTACATAGACCAGTATGTTTAATTAAGAATTAGTTACAATTCTCTTAAACCAGGCTGGATGATGTTTACTAAGGAAACACATGTGGGCGCCACGCTGTAATTTTTCCTATGTCTTACAATTTCAAATCCTTATGTTAATATCTTTTATAGGCATTATGAACTTATATCTAACTAGTAGTGTTTATAATCTACGAATATTATGTGTACTATAGAGTATCAACTCTCATGTCAGAAACTCTTTTCAATTTAGGAAAGACTTCTGATTCATGCTTCAAAGAAGAAAACTAGTTTCTGCCAATTTCATAGTCCTATGAACAATAACTTCTATGCAATGGAACTATATATCCCTATCAATGCTTAGAAATCTGCAAATAATCTATGTACTGTAGAGATTGGACTTTAAAGAAACATTTTCTCAATGTAGGAGCAGACTCTTGATTTCATACTGCACAAGTAGAGAACTGGTGTCGGCCACTTTCAAATATCCTATGTAGTGTAAATGCACTGGTAAGGATGTCTCTGAACTTGTTTTATCCATGCGGGGACATACAAATGATTACGCGTATTCCTGACTCTTAGTCAGGGGATACAATATTTTGCCACATCATAATCTGTAACTTGGAACTATAGTGTTAAATTTTAGTACCATCCTTTTGTTAACAGATTAGTAACCACTCCATATGAGGGTGAACATATAATCATTTCATAAAATAGTGTTAGGGACAGGCCATGTTTGAATATAAATTCATGAACAATTAAAGTAAACGCGTGATGTAAATGCATGTTCGGATAGGATTCACTCCGCATCACCTCACTGTAGTAGGAACAGAAGCGAAGATTGATGTGAATAAATTGCTTGAATAATAGCAGTCCTTGACAAAATATATCACAGCGACTACTATCCTCATCTGCTTTACGCAGTGGGGGAAAACAATGTATGCTTTAGTTATGGATTAACCCCTGAGAAAATCCAAAAACAAAGGCTCCCTGCATCAGCATTATGATTAATTATTATGTATGAGTATCATGTACTTAATATCAGAGAAATGTACATGTATGTTTTTTTCTGGTATGAGAATTTTCTCTGTTCTGATTGTTACTTTTTCCTGTGGGAATATACATTTTAATGTTGCACCTTGGGATTAGAGGTTGTTGATGTAAGAATCCATGTGTATGTCAGTACTTAAGAAGCCAATGGTGAATAGTCTTGACCTAGTGATGATTATAGTGCCGAAAGGAAGACGCGGCATTAGAAACCACAGGGATTCTGTATAGGCTATTCTCTTCAAGTAATGAGAGGGACAATATCAACATGTTGGATGGACAGAATGATTTCACCCATCCAATAGTCCCAGTAACAACAGAACAAAATATAAGTGAGAAAATACCTTACTCACTATGAAGAGTCAGAATGGCTCTACTCAGCAATGAGGGACAGTGGAACATGGACACCCACTCCTTTCCCCTTCTCCCCTTGTTGTTTTGTATTTGTGTTTGTAATTGTATTGTAAACCTTTTATCATAACACAGTTGGTTAATGCTAGTGTTGTATTCTTGTCATCCCTTTTCTATAGAAGAGAAGCAGGTGGTGGTTGAATGTGGTGGGACTATATCACTAAACCTGGATCCTGGGTCAACAGCCAGAAAGTGAATGTCCTAACTATAGTCTGCATCTAGAAATACCCATGGACTGCTGCGCTCAATAGCTCCATAGCGAGCAACAGATAAATTAGAAGACAACTGACTGGGTGAGTGATTAAGTCCTATTTTAGTAGGAATATCCAGGATGGACTTCAAGATCTAATAATCTACAAAGATGAAGATCAACAGAGTAACTGACAACAGTGTATCGTCTGCTTTACGTCTGAGAAGTATCACCTATAAGCCTTATCACTCAGCAAAATCAGTGAAACTATGGGACAATCCTACAAGTTACTAAAACTAGCAACAGTGAAAGCCCTTTAACTGTTGGTTGGGTTACCAAGTTAATATCCAACAATGGATAAGTCTTCGAAAGAATGTCTCACAGCTGCAACAGTCAAACATGGAATTCAGCTATTCAACACCAAGTTCTGGCTCAACCAAATGGGAGAAGACAATGAACCACATAAGCCAATACAACCAAGGTACAAACTTAATATCATCTGAAACATAACTACGAAACCAGATTACCTCAAGGTTCCAAACCCTGAACCCCATCAGATAAAAGACCATATGAAAGCAGCTAAATGTCTCTACATCAGCAACAAGAGGAATCACCCAATTGTTTGCAAACCTGTTACTGTGCCGGATTTATTCATCTGTGGATATATGTAGGTATAGATCAATTGTGGCCCTAGTCACAGATACTACCATGAGATGCCTCTCAGTCATATAAAGTTATACACTGGACTAGATAACAACGACTAACTCTTTGCTGGTCCAATGTCAACCCAAATGCCATGGGTTATAGACTCGCGACTTGGTGGGTGTAAAATCTTTGTTGAACTACTTGGGATTCTGATATTAAAAGCAAAGCAGCTGAATGGACGTCTACTTGGCACCATGTATGGTGAGATGGTAAAGTACCTTCTGCAGAGTTTAAGTGGAAATTCCGGAAAGTTAGACCAACCTGAGGCCCCAAATTTCAAAAAAAAAAAAAAAAAGACACCGAGCCTACTGCAACAGAGTACTCGAATATTCTAGCCCGCGGAGGGATTTGTGATTGTGTGTAATTTCTATTTTCGATTATAAAGTATGATTTGCACCAGCCAATTACCAGTGACTATATAGTAAGAACATAACTGAGTGCATTAATTCGGTACCCAGATAATGGGGAAAAGGATCTAATCGACAGCAAAGGTGAACCCATAACCGCACACCAGGAGATAGACTCGATTAATTAATTTAATTAGTACAAAATGCTGTTTATGTGTTGTTGTTTTTTCCTGAAGGTAACAGGTCGGTAGTTTTTTTCCAATGGTATAGATGGTATAGTATTTTGACACCAACTCATTATTTTTAACAATGAGAGAATGGTAAAAGGTGTCAGAAACATGTTATGTTGGGTTCTATTTAATATCTTTATTTGCCTTAATTATGAGGGAAAATGAAAGTAGACCCAATTTGTGGTTGTTGTGTTGTTTGTAATAACCTTGTTTTTTCTGGGGTCACTGGGTACTATATTGTAATAATGCAACTAATTCCCATGCCTGTCTGAAAATGCATAGTGTTTATTACACGTATATATATGTAACTGCAGATCTTGAGTTAATACCTGAAACGTTTGTCCAAAAGTGTTGTGTACATCAAGTAAATGTGGTGTCCAACAAGTGGTTGTTTATATGTTGTGAGCAATCAATATCCTTCTAGCACCATAGAAAATGTAAAGGGTGATGAAGTGGGAAGGGAAACCTACACACAGATGCCAATGTTTCAAGGATTGAACTCTTTTCTCCTGGGGTTTGTGGTAAATATCCCTGATCACCCTGCATTCTAACCAGTGACCAGAGAATCAATAAAACCCCCTAGACATTTTAACGAATTATTCTCAGGAATTAACATCCGCATCCCACAGCCATCTCAGCAAAATATAAAAGAACAGTAAATCAAACAACAAGAGATTGTTGGAGGGAAAAAACAGAAAACCTAAATTTTGACAGGGATGGAAACAAACTATAGAAACTAGTGAAAGCCATGAACAATGAAGGACCTAGAAACAAACAAATAACAATTAAACAAGGAAATGCCTTGCCTACAGGAAAAAAGCCTGCAAATGCACTAATGGAACACTATGCAAATGCAAACCACATTAATATTACAACCGAACAGAAGAAAGCAATCAAAGACAAACAGATACATCATAGAAATACAGAGACAGCAGCAGAATATATTATGGCAAATCTAACAATGGAAGAAATGGAACAGGCAATGAATACCCTAAAAAAGAAGAAATCACCAGGAAAGGATGGAATCACAAATGAAATGCTAATAGTACTAGGCATCAAGGCAAAGAAGAAACTACTAGCAGTCCTAAATAACAGCTGGAAGAGAGGAATAGTCCCACAGGCATTGAAGGAAGCTATACTAATACCAGTCCCAAAGAAAGGAAAAGACCTGGAAGAACCAAATGGCTATCGACCTATCAGTCTACTTAGCTGTGTAGGAAAATTAATGGAACGCATTATCAATGGCAGGCTAACATGGCATCTGTAAGAAAACAAACTCTTAACACCACACCAAGCAGGATTCAGAAAGTACAGATCCACTGAAGATCAAATAACCTATATAGCTCAGGAAATAGAGGATGCCTTCCAAGAGAAAAAGCACACACTAGCGGTCTGGATAGATTTAGAAAAAGCATTTGATAAAGTATGGAAGGAAGGACTGAAAGTAAAACTGCAAAAAATGCATGTTTGTGGGAAAATGTATAAATGGATCAGCCACTACCTTGAGAACAGAACTGCCAGGACAAAAGTTCAAGGACAAACAAGCAAAATGATGCTGTTGAAGCAAGGTGTCCCCCAAGGAGGAGTTCTTTCACCAACATTATTCCTAGCATATATAAATGACATCACGGAAAATTTTCCAGCCAGAGTACACACATCCTCCTTTGCAGATGACCTAGCCATATGGACATCTGAAGAATATATTAGTACAGCTAACAGCAGAATACAGCAAGCCTTATTAGCACTAGAGGACTGGTCAAAATCATGGCTAGTGAAGATAAGTGAGGAGAAAACAACATGCACAGTGTTCTCCCTCTCAAATAAAACTCAGCAACCTAAGCTGGTATTGAATGGAAAAATATTGCGCCGTGAAGAAAATTCAAACTGTCTAGGAGTCACCTTTGATCGTCGCCTGACATGGACACAGGTTGAGAAAAATCGAACAAGAGCAAGGCAGAGAATGGCAATCATGAAAAAGCTTGCTAGTACAACGTGGGGAGCAGATGAGAAAGTTCTCAAGAAGTTATATACTGGTCGGGTGAGACCAGTACTGGAATATGGCATTGCAGCTTGGGCAACAGCAGCTAAGTCAAACTTTAACAAAATAAGTAGAGTCCAAAACCAAGGAATGCGAATCATAACTGGAAGCCTGAAGACAATGCCTATTAATGAACTAGAAAAGATCACTTGTTTACAACCAATGCAGGACAGAAGAGATATCAGAGCCCAGCAACAAGCAGAAAAAATTAGAAGATTGACAGACCACCCTATGTATAACAGGTTTAATGGTTTTGGAAAGGGAAGACTGAAGCGTAGCAACTTTGTAGAAACTGCAAAACGAAAGATTAGGGCAGATCCCATACTTAACATATCAACAGTCAAGCCTATTTACAATGCACACAACTTCCCAGCTTGGAACAGCAGCTAACTGCCTGAGATGATAGAAAACATTCCTGGTATTGAGAAAAAGAACACTCAGAATGAAACCGAAAGAAGAAAAATAACCATAAATTACATAAAAGAACATTACACAAGCAGCAATTGTACCCATGCAAACACAGATGGATCAGCCAAAAATTCAATAGAAAATGGAGGAGGAGGAATTCTCCTAAATTTAAAAAATGGAGTGAAAAAAACACAGTCAGTGGCAACTGGAAAATTTTCAAGTAACTTCAAAGCGGAGGTGGAGGCTTTGAAAACTGCAGCAGAAATGCTCTTGATGGAGGAAAATAAAGAGAAGCAAATAGCTATCTTCACAGATGCAAAGTCAGCTGTTTCAATACAGAACTAACTGACCTAAGAGCAGCACTCCATGGTCTATGCCAGAAATCCAAAAAAGTTGTAATACAGTGGATCCCATCACATTGCAGTATACCTGGAAATGAAGAGGCTGACAGACTAGCAAAAGAGGGCGGACGACTACCACAGCCTGACATAGACATAACCTATAATGAGGCAAAGAGGTTTATAAAAAGCACTTATAGAAGCCAAATGGGAAATCAGAGCATCCAGGCCACCAGAAGGATGATGCATATTACAAACTCGACCGAAGAGAACAAGTAGCAATCTTCAGACTCCGCACAGGACATAACAGGCTGAAATACCACTTGTTCAATAAACTAAAGATAGGAGATACCGATGAATGTAATTGTGGAACTGGTAAAATGACAGCTAAACATTTGCTGCAAGAGTGCCCAATATATACAGAACAGAGAAAGATATTTTGGCCCACACCTGATTCATTTGAGGACAAGCTCTATGGAGATATCAACAAGCTCAAGTTGACTGCAGCTTACTTTAACTACAATCAGGTTGACAGTTAAAGGTGCATGAAGAAGTATTTAGACTGCCACACTTCATACCACAAGCATGTCGGTTACACAAGTCTCCCAGAGGCATGAAATGGAATATTGCTTGGGTAGCAAATCCATTACGTGGAAAGTCCGAATCGAAAGCTCACTGTGTGGCCTTCATAAAAGGTGGAAAAAGTGTCCTAGTGGCACAAAATGGAATATTGCTCGGATAGCAAATCCGTTACGTGAAAAGTCCGAATCGAAAGCTCACTATGTGGATGTCATCTGCAGACTGCATTCTTCTGGCTTCCAGAAGAACAGCCTATGGTGAACAGAAGGCCCAATATGCGGAAGTGAGGCTAAGCAGCCATGTGCAGGACGTGACGAATCCTTGGGTGAGCCCAGTACTAGAGCGCTGTGTTGGCTCTGCAATTATGGAAGCCTCCTTGGATGGCGGAGAATGTCCATGGTCTGCCCCTGCCTTCCCTTGAGGGCTGACCAGGATGCCTTTGGCTGTTCTATGTGGGCCAGCTGGGATGGGAGATAACATCACAACAGTGAGAGAAAGCTCACTGTGTGGGCTTCATCAAAGGTGGAAGAGTGTCCTAGTGGCACGAAATGGAATATTGCTCGGATAGCAAATCCATTACGTAGAAAGTCTGAATCGAAAGCTCACTGTGTGGATGTCATCTGCAAGAATGCATACTTCTGGTTTCCGGAGGAACAGTCTATGGTGACCGGAAGGCCCATTATACGGAAGTGAGGCTAAGCAGCCATGTGCAGGACGTGACGATTCCTTGGGTGAGCCCAGTACCATAGCGCTGTGTGTCGGCTCTGCAAGTATGGAAGCCTTCTTGGATGGCGGGGAATGCCCATGGTCTGCCCCTGCCTTCCCTTGAGAGCTGACCAGGATGTCTTTGGCTGTTCTATATGGGTCAGCTGGGATGGGGGATAACACCACAACAGTGAGAGTCAAACGTCCTAAGAAACCACACCGGTCAACAAATGCCCACAGAAGTCGGATGTGTCAGCCTAACGGCGCAAGAACGCAGCTCTGCTATAAACAGGCACAACGCAATCACGTCCGAAAAAAAAAAACTCCGGATGAACGAAGAAGAAGAAGAAGAAGAAGTCTCGACCATGCCATGTGGCCAAGCCATCCAGATATTTACTGCTCTGTCTTCCCCGTGTTCTTTTCATTTCAATCTTGCCAGTTGTCAACAATTTCTTTAGTTTATTTCTTCTTATAACGAACCCAAAATATTTTGACTGTCTATGTCAAATTTCTCTATTCAGTTTACGATTTTCATTTGTTTCCTGCAGGGCTTGCTAATTATTTTTTTTATTTTTTATGTTTTTATTTTTTATGTATTTATTATTATTATTATTTTTTTTTGGGGGGGGGGGGGGGCGGCGGGGGGGGGGGGGGGTAGATTTGTTCAATATCCCATACATAACTTGTAGATAGATTCGTTAAATATATTGCACAAGAACGTGTGAGTCAATTCGTTCAATATTCGAAACAGTAACCTCTGAGTCTATTTGACCGATATTATGAGCAAGAATTTGTGGATGAATTCGTTCAATATTCGGTACAGGAACTTGTGAGTCAGTACGCCCAATATTACGAGCAAGAATGTTTGGATGAATTAGACCAGTATTCGGTACCAGAACTTGTGCGTGGAGTTCATCAAATCTTCAGTTTACGAATTTATACGAGGGTAAGTTAATAAGTACGTCACAAATGGCTGTAGAAAAATAACTAAATATGATAACATCTTGAAACCAGTTTATTTTTATACATACATTATCCCTTTATTTCTCAATATAATTTCCACCAACATTGATGCACTTATCCCATCGTTTTATCAGTCCTCCCAACCCGGCTGCATAGAACTGCGTGCTCTGTTTTCTAAACCATGTTTTCATTTCACATTCAACTTCAGCATCATTCGCGAAATGTCTCCCGCCAAGGTGAGTTTTTTAGTGTCTATGCTGACAAATGTTTGTCCCGTAAAGAGGTGCATAGCTGGGTAGAAAAAGTTATGAGGGCGAGTGAATAAGTAAGTCACACAGTTCTGTGGGATGGCAGGTAAATGAAAACAGAGCACGCATTTCTATACAGCCGGTTTGGAAGGACTGATAAAATGATGGGATAAGTGCATCAATGTTGGTGGACATTATGTTGAGAAATAAAGGGACAATGTATGTATAACAATAAACTGATTTCAAGTTGTTATCATGTGTAGTTATTTTTCTACAGCCATTTGTGACTTACTTATTAACTTACCCTTGTAGATACATTCGTCCCGTATTCGATAAAGAATTACTGTTCGTTCATGGATTACAAACACATACACTTCTATAGATCCCAACAATTAAATAGGTATGTGGGTTTTGGGGTAGACTGGTTTATTGGTTATGGGTGACTAGATAATTAGTGTGTGTAAGAATGGCGGTAATGGCGTTTCGAACGCAATTCGTAATGCTGCTTACCCAAGTTCGAAACACAGCGCGACCGATTTGGCAGCAGACCTTGTCACGCTGGTTTTAACGTGTTGGTATGGGAGCCGGTCGTTCAGAAAGCAATGGCACACTATAGAACGTAAAAACTTGCCAAGACATCAACGGTGGCAGTAAAAATGCTGGTGTTGACTGCAACGACGTGTAAGGGATATGAATAAAAATTTGATGGAACTGCGGTTAAGCTGTGGAAATGTAAACAATATAAAATAACACAAAGTAATGTAGCTTTACAGAACAGGATCACGAAACATAGAGGACGTTGCGGCGACTAACCTTCATCAGCAAACAAATGCATACACAAAACACAACATATAGTCACGGAGAAGACCCTCCGGTGAATACATTAAGGTATAAGGATGGGATGAGAAGAATAAAAAGATGATAAAATGAGAGCAAGGAAGCGAGAGAAAGGAGAAAAAATATGAATAGTCGCTTTCTCCCTATGGTCCACAGACTCCCTTGGTTGTGTATAAAAGAAGATAACGGTGACATTCGTGTCAGTACACAGCTTGGGATTCTGAGATAATAAGCAACATTTTTTTTTCCTTCAAATTTTCATTCAATCTTCCTTGCTCTCATTTTTTCATCTTTTTATTCTTCTCATCCCGTCCTTATGCCTTAATGTATTCACCGGAGGGTCTTCTCCGTGACTATATGTTGTGTTTTGTGTATGCATTTGTTTGCTGATGAAGGTTAGTCGCCGCAACGTCCTGTATATTTCGTGATCCTGTTCTGCAAAGCTGCATTACTTTGTGTTACTTTATATTGTAAAGGATTTGCAACTTTAAAAAAAAATGTTTGTTGGGTGTACGATTAAATTCTGACAAAGAGAACAAGATGGGCAAATCCAAAATGCAAGGTAAAAGTTTTTTTTAAAAATGGGGGAAAAATTTTTAAAAAAATTTTAAAAAAAGGCGGGAAAAAAGGGGGAAAAAATAAAAAAAAATTTGGGGGGGAAAAAGA
>JACEFZ010006763.1:0-21130 GCA_014155875.1 Cepaea nemoralis | reverse complement strand
TGTCACATTAACATGACTTAAACATCACTGATATCACAGTGTTGAAGACTGTCACAGTAATAGGATATTTAACAATAACTGACATCACAGTGTTGTAGACTGTCACATTAACATGAAATTAAACAATCACTGACATCACAATGTTGTAAACTGTCACATTAAACAATCACTGACTTCACAGTATTACAGACTGTCACATTAAATTGACATTAAACAATAACTGACATCACACTGGGCTAGACTGTCACATTAAACAATCACTGACAACACTAATTTACAAACTGTCACATTAACATGACATTAAAAAATCACTGACTTCACAATGTTCTAGACTGTCACATTAACATGACATTAAACTATCCATCACAATTTCAATTGCTCCTATAACAAACATTCAAATAATATTGCTTGATGATTCTTTATTGTTGGTTTTCATTTAATTATAGGTAGGCCGTGCGACTAGAGTCCACACATAACATCATGTAAATATCTGCCGAGTTGATGTTATTATTGATACTGTATCAGACATAATTGACACAAATTGATGTATTATTGATACTGTTTCAGGCATAAATGACACAAATTGATGTATTATTGATACTGTTTCAGGCATAAATGACACAAATTGATGTTATTATTGATATTGTCTTAGACATAAAATACACACCTCAATGTTATTATTGATACTGTTTCAGACATAAATGACACAAATTGATGTTATTATTGATACTGTCTCAGACATAAATGACACAAATTGATGTTATTATTGATATTGTCTTAGACATAAATGACACATATTGATGTTATTATTGATACTGTTTCAGACATAAATGACACAAATTGATGTTATTATTGATACTGTCTCAGACATAAATGACACAAATTGATGTTATTATTGATATTGTCTTAGACATAAATGACACAAATTGATGTTATTATTGATATTGTCTTAGACATAAATGACACAAATCAATGTTATTATTGATACTGTCTCAGACATAAATGATAGGAATTGGTGTTATTATTGATACTGTCTCAGATATAAATGACAGAAACTGATGTTATTGTTGATACTGTCTCAGGCATAAATCAGAGAAATTGATACTCTCAAACTGATGTTGTTAATTAATACTCTCTCAGACATAAATGGTAGGAATTGATGTTATTATTGATACTGTCTCAGGACATAAATGACCTGAGTTGACTCTGCAAAGAAAGGATAACTAGGGCTGTTCTTGTCTGGGACAAGACAACATTAAATATTGACTACATGTCAACATCTGTCGGTGATTTGTGTTATTAGATTAGTACAGCCTGGCAGGCTCAAGATATTGCAGAGGATATCTAAGTCAAGAATAAGTTGTATACAGAGAGGATCGAGGCAGACCTGTAAGAACAGTAGTTTGTGTGGTGCACATATTAGTAGCGGGAGCCATGGGGTCTTTTGCAGGCATGTCGCGTATGCCACTGCCACCTCCACGCAGGTATTATGATGACACTGGATAAGGCACAACTGAGACAGAATGGCCAGACTGACCACCATTATGTAGTTGGTACGCTTCATGGTTGATTGATTCTTGTCAAATCTGTGGATAAATTAGAATTATAATCACATTTGTTTAGTATATCTTCTCATTGATTACACTGGTGTATACACATTTTGGTGTCTTAAATCGTATAGGTGTTTTGGGGTAATTTTGTATCTCGGATTTTAAAAAAAAACAAAAAAAAAACCGGTTAGCGGTGTAAGGGTATTCCCTACAAAGGAGATATAAGACGCCTCCTTTCCTTTGTTAGTCTACGGGACACCCTTGGGCAAGGTGGAGTACCCATTTAACCCCCCTCCCCCACTCCCCCATCAGGGTTACGTGAAGCCATGCAAGCAGGTGGTGGATGGAGTGTGAGAGCAGCCGACAGATTGTTGTTGGTTATGGTCTGCACTAAGCAGCAATAGACAGATGATCTCATCAGCAGAGACAATGCTATGGCCACCGACTTAGCACAGTCACTTCCCAGAAGGAAAGCACGGCAAACTACCATCTGCAATCCTTGCCAAGAATCTTTAACAACCATGATAGAAAACCTAATAAGAAAGAGATAGTGTGGTGAGAACCCCGAGTCAAGCAGATCAAATAACACTGGGAAAAAGTGTGACACAGGGGCCAGTACTAGTAATCGTGATGACGGAGTTAATCCCGACGGTGTTAACAAGAAAATCCCATCTGTCAGACTAAGAAAGAGAGTGAGACTAGGAACGTGGAATGTGAGAAGTCGTATGAGGGAAAGCTTAAGTTAGTATGTGATGCGATAGAGAGGTTAAATTTTAATATTTTAGGAATTAGTGAACATCGCTGGATAGACAAGGGTAATTTTACAGCTGAAAATGGATGTCTGTTCATATGTTCTGGTAGAGACGTCGGAGGCCAGAGCGGAGTGGCATTTTGTTTTTAATAAAATAACTGCAAAAGCTTTAATTGGATATAGCCCGGTTAGTGACAGTATCCTCACTATCAGATTTAAATGCCATTCCCCTCCCCCCCCCCCCCCAAAAAAAAATCAATCATAAAAATAAAATAAACACACACACACACAAAGTCACACACACACACTCACACACACACACACACACACACACACACACTCACACACACACACACATCTCGCCTCCCACACAAAACTCCACCCATAAACACATTCCCCCCCCCCCCCCCCACACACACACATCCCCCACATACATTCCCCGTACACATCCCCGCCCAGCCATCTCCCCACCCACTCACACATCCTCCACCTACAAACATCCTCACCACCCACACATACATCCTCCACCCACTCACATTTACCCCATCCACACTCACACACTCCCACCCACACAGACATATCCCATTCACGGATACCCCCACACTCATCCCCGCACCCATTACACACCCATCCCCCAACCCACACAATCTCCTACACACCCATTCACCCACCCAACACACACTCCCTACCCACACCCCGTCTCAACCCACCAACACCCACATACTTTTCCTGGATGTTCCTGGACTTCTGACCCCTGTACTATTACACCTGCGTTGCCGCAGGGATCTGCCTTGTCCCCAGTGCTCTTTAATGTCTACTCCAGCTAAATTGCAGCTATTGGGACACCAGGTGTGAGTAGAATCTTGACATTTGCAGATGATGTGCTGGTGTACAGACAGGGCAGAGACAGGACCAGTTTGGCAAAAGACTTACAGGTAGCGGTAAACAGGGTGGCGGAGTGGTGCAGGGCACCCACATACTTTTCCTGGATGTTCCTGGACTTCTGACCCCTGTACTATTACACCTGCGTTGCCGCAGGGATCTGTCTTGTCCCCAATGCTCTTTAATGTCTACTCCAGCTAAATTGCAGCTATTGGGACACCAGGTGTGAGTAGAATCTTGACATTTGCAGATGATGTGCTGGTGTACAGACAGAGCAGAGACAGGACCAGTTTGGCAAAAGACTTACAGGTAGCGGTAAACAGGGTGGCGGAGTGGTGCAGGGAAGCAGGGGCCATTATAAACCCAGACAAGGCATCGGTTGTGTGGTACTCCTTTGATAACCGGATCGTCAAAGCAGACGTCCCAGGTATTATGTTGAACGGAAGTCCTCTTAGTCGAGAGAGTAAATTGAAGTACTTGGGTATCACCTTTGACAGGTGTTTGTCTTTTAAGGATCATGTGGAGGCCTTGGTGGTGAAGGCTGGTAGGGGACTTAATGCATTGAGGGCTATGGCAGCAACCGGGGTAGATCAGGATGCTGTACATGCTCTTTCAGCAGTTAATAATTTCTGTCATTGAGTAAGGTTTGGGGCTGCTGACAGTATCAAAGAGCCAACTTGAAAGGTTGGAGCGCATACAGAATGCTGCCATGCGGGTAATCATGGGGTGCACAAAGGACATACCAACCAATTATTTGCATGAGGCATATCCTGGCGCTACCAACAATGACGGAAAGGCATAGGGTCCTTCAGGCCAAAGGGTACCTGAGAGTTGTCACAGACAAGGATCACCCGCTGCATGCAGCAATGGATATGGATAAGAGTCATAGACTAAGACGAGGCAGATCCTGGATGGCACAGGCGGAACTTTCTATAAGTCAGGTGTGTGATCTAGAGACCATCAAGCGTGAAAGAGAGTGGGTTGAAGTTCCGGAAGACATGGCGGACTGGCACAATGTAATCATAAACACTGGGTCGTGAGTGCAGAGAATGGGCAGCGGCCCACACTGAGTCTGAAGTGCAACAGCTAATCCAGAGCAACACACATCAAGGTGACATAGTCATCTACAACGATGGGTCAGTGGTGAGAAACAGGCGTAGTTGCTAGGGCTTTATTGCAAAGGCTAATGGGCGAGTCTTGAAAAAGGAGGGTCTGGCATATGAGACTACGACCTCCAACATGAGAATGGAGGTGGAGGCAGTAACAGCAGCATTCTGGTGGCTAGAGGAGACTACTGCAACACACGTTGTATTCATTACGGATTCAAATAGTATGCCTAGCAAGGTGGAGAAAGGAATGCTTCATGTGGAATGGCTCTCGTCGCTTCAGAGGTCACATATTGTGAGAATTTTATAGATATTTTGCCCTGGCCATGCGGGTGTACGGGGGAATGAACAGGCTGATAGGCTAGCAGGGAATGTACCTCTTGGTGGAATTTTGCCTATGGACAAGGAGGAGGTGGTCGTGCGCTTGTGGGACCAGGTGGAGAAGGCGGGGGAACAGATTAAGAATTCATATATGGAAAGAATGAGATTGCGGGGGGGGGGTGGGGGGGGGGGGGGGGGGGAGTCGGCAGTGGTTCTGGAAGAATATCAAAACTGAGAGGGAAGACCAGGAGAACTTTTAATCAGATAGCGGTGGGAACGATTAGTAGTATGACTCTTCGCTGGCTGTTGAACGAGGGGACGGAGCACGAATGGGAATTTCCTGAGTGCAGTGATGTCGGTTCTTAACTCAGCTCAACTCAACTCTATTTTTAATACTTTGTCTAACATATTTTCTTATTTGACTGTTGAAGTGGTACATAGAAGCTGTACTTTTGTCTAGCTGTGAAGTGGGGCACTGAGCAGGCATACTGAAAAACATATTTTGGTCTTGGAAATGGGTTTCTGGAGAAAGATGTAAAGACCCGCATGGACACATAGAGAGTGAATGAAAGTGTAGATGTCTAATTTGCTACTTGATAACATTGGTGATTATGACAGCGGACACGTGACATGTCATGTTACACGCATTGCCTAAGGTTGAGCAGGGACAGTTTGTTGTGTTCGTGTGTAATATTATATATCTGTTATCATGCACTAGCCACTCATCGCTGTATTACCCTCTAGTTGTTAGGTAAAAGACATGTCTTCCTCGACTGATGTCCGTGATCACATCTCCGCACTATGAGTATGAGAAAGGATTAGTCGGCCAATATGATGACTAGTTTACATACGCTTATACTGCTTTCGAGACCGGTTTATGTTGTATTGATGCCAGGGTGTCCTTTAGTGTTACTCGGTGACACTAGGACTACACGGATATAGAAGAGAGAGAGAGAGAGAGAGAGAGAGAGAGAGAGAGAGACAGAGAGAGAGAGACAGAGAGACAGAGAGAGAGAGAGAGAGAGAGAGAGAGAAAGCTAGAGAGAAGGATGACCATGGCCTTTGGCTGCCATGTTGACGATGTAGTGGAATCATTCCCATACATGGTGATCATCATGAGTTAGGTCCCCTGATCCGACAATCGACAGTTTTTTCTGTAGTGTCCCTCTTAGCGACGTGTCTCGGATGTATTTTTATGGATGCGACCAGAAGCAGCGCCATATTTGATCGGATATAATTATTACCCACGTGTGGCCGGATGCAGCGCCATCTTTGACCGGCTTTAGTCAGCGAGCACGTGGTTTGCATTTTGCCATTAACCACGTGTAATGGGATGCAGTGCCATCTTTAATAGGCTTTAGCCAGTCAGCACATGCTCTGGTTGTATCCATTGCCACGTGTGACAGGGTGCGACGCCATCTTTGACCACTCACAGCCAGTGAGCAATTGGTCTGGTTGTAGTCATTACACATGCGACCGGAAGCAGCTCATATTTGATCTGATGTGATCATTACCCAAGTGTTTCGGCTGTATCGTTATGCTGTCAGTACGCTCTGAGTCATCCTCCGGTTTTCCCAAAGACATGTCTGAACACGTTCACACACGTTCCTTGATGGCATCGCCACGTGTTGAGTCACCCAGGAGGTTATCAACAACTCAGCCAAATATGAGTTCATGCCTCAGACTTTAATATGGGACTTAACTTCTGGCTATTTACAAGGACCGGACGTATTTATCTAGCCACCCCGCCACTCGACCACCCCCTTAACAATGATTGGAAGCACCTATCTAGCCCACCGCCACTCATCCACCCCTTACCAACGAATTTCACTAAGGTATACTCGCTACATTCAATAATATCTGTCATTTTTACCTTTTTTAAGGTGTTCATTTGAAGCTCTGAAAACCGGGTGTTGATAGTGTTAGGAAGCACTTATCAACATACTCCACCACTCACCCACAACTTACTAACGAATTTCGTTAAGCCATACCCGGTACAGTCGATAATGCCGGCCATCTTTACATTTTAAGGTTTTCAGTTGAAGCTCTGAAACCGTATGATGATAGTGTATAGGTCACTACGACACTCTAAAGATCAATAATAACCGCTGCCCACCCCTTACCAACGAATTTCACTAAGATATACCCGCTACAGTCAGTATTATCGGCAATCTTTGCCCTTTTAAGGTTTTAATTTGTAGCCTGTGTGATGATAGTGTATAGGCCACTACGACCCTCTACAGAGCACTAATAACCGCTACCCACCCCTTACCAATGAATTTCACTAAGCTATACCCGCTACAATCAATAATACAGGCTATCTTTACCTTTTTAAGGTTTTCATTTGTAACCCGTATGACGATAGTGTATAGGCCACTACGACACTCTACAGATCACTAATAACCGCTACGCACCCCTTACCAACGAATTTCACTATGCTATACTCGCTACAATGGATAAAAGCGGCTATCTTTATCTTATTAAGCTTTTCATTTGTAACCCATATGATTATTCTGTATAGGCCACTACGACACTCTACAGATCACTAATAACCGCTACCCTGTCCTTACCAACGAATTTCAATAAGCTATAACCGCTAAAATCAATCATATCGGCCAATATTTTTACTTTTTAAGATTTTCATTTGTAACCTGTCTGATGATATGGTTTACACCACTACGACCCTTTGCAGATCATATAGCCGCCATATTTACATGTTTACTTATATGTTTTTCATATGACGCCTGTCATGGCTCGATGTTCGAACCGCATAGTCCTATCCCACACGCCGACACCCGCGCCCCACCCCTGCGCTCCCACCCCACGCCCGCCCGCCCCCTAGACCACCCCGAGGAAATGCACTGTACCCCTAGGCCTTACACAGCACCAATGGAATGATGATAGTGTTTATGCCTGACCCAGTACAGATAAAGAAAGAAGACGAGAAAAAGATGAAGAAACCGAGGAGGAAGAGCACTGTAACCCTAACACAGCATCAATAGTTGGATGATAGTGTTTAAGCGTCACCCACTACAACTAATACTACAGCAATTATTAATTGCCACATCGGCAAGCGCTGGAATATTTCATTTATACAGCAAAAATCATCATCATCATCATCATCATCATCATCATCATCATCATCATCATCATCATCATCATCATCATCATCATCATCATCATCTGCCTTGCCGGCTGGAATGAGCGTTCATGAATCTCCACATATCTTAGTCCTTGGCGCTCTGGATCATCTCAGCATCCATCCATGCCGCCGTCTCAATCCATCCAGCATCATTTCTCTTGGTCTGCCCCTATCTCTCTTCCCCTCGATCTATCCAGTTTCCATGATGTTCTCTAATGTCTCTCTTCTCATCACATCTTCTTCTTCTTCTTCTTCTTCTTCTTCTTCTTCTTCTTCTTCTTCTTCTTCTTCTTCTTCTTCTTCTTCTTCTTCTTCTTCTTCTTCTTCTTCTTCTTCTTCTTCTTCTTCTTCTTCTTCTTCTTCTTCTTCTTCTTCTTCTTCTTCTTCTTCTTCTTCTTCTTCTTCTTCTTCTTCTTCTTCTTCTTCTTCTTTTTCTTCTTCAGCGTTCCGAGCCATTGAGGTTCTTTGTTTTCATTCGTCTCTCTAGATGACCTTCTCATCACATGACCACAGAAAGTTGTTGATGTATATCGGCGGACATCGATCCAGTCTGTGATTTCATAGTCTCCATCTACAACAGGAATAACTATATGGTATTCTATTAATCATATCTAACTTAGATTATTCTTAGGAATAGAGTGCAGTACTGTTCGGTGATAGAACGTATTATAAGAGCGTCGGCAACAGTAGCCTATCGCGTAGCTTAAACTAGCTGGTGTGAGATATCATTTAACTTAGTGAGTTAAGGACAATGTAGTGGGATGATATTGAGGGAGATTGAGGATGGTTTAGGGGGATGAAGGGAATGTGAAATGGTAGAATCTTCCAGTAGGGCATCTGCTGGGTTTCTACCCTGTTCCTTTAGTCTTTCCTAGTATTACCATGACTCAGACCGAAGTGATGGGCTCCTCGGCCTTATGCCAGAGTTTGGTTCTCTGTTTTTTTTTTCTGAGTGCCGCTGGTGGCCTACACTCACCTAATAAAGGTCGGAATCGGGTTGCTCTCACCAGGTGTGTTCTCTATTCAACAGGTTCCACTCGATTGTTCCACGTTATTCTACCAAGAAGCTAGCAACAAAGTCATAGAAAGTGATGGCTCGAGGATTGAAGGCAGAGTTTACTGAGAGGCTTTTACACTGGGCCCATAACCCAGATGGTCTGCAGGAATCTGGCCTCTGCTGAGCAGGAACTATTATTATATAAAGGTGTTTATTAAGTGATAGTTTACATCACAGAAAATTCAGGACACTGTAAATAACACCTGTACCAGGAACACTAATAGATATAACTACCTGGAACAGTAACATTGTGTGTTAATATTGGGAAAATCTTACAACAAGTGACATACGAACATTTAGGTTTTCCAAAGTGACAATAACGATATTTGTAGGATTCTCTGAACACAGAACATTTAATGAACAGAGTAGTTACACTGTGTGTGCTAGATCGGTGATCAATATTGGACTGTTTCCACTATTGAAGACCAAGCATCCTGATTGTTCACGAGCTATCTGAAGAAGTCGACACGTGGCCTGAGAGACACATCACTTGGGTGAGGTTTTCTGTCCCTGATATGGTGTTGTGTTGTGGCCAGTACGATGATGAATTTGACTGTGCTCCTTGGCTGTTCGGTCTGATTCTGCATACACACTAGATTATACGACAGACATCCTACTCATACACTTTTACACTTTGCACATACACGACACTTTTCTCTATTAAACTAAATTGTTGTTTTGTTAGAGCCAGTGTTGTTTAGTGTGTTTTGGGAAAAGAATGAGAGGGGGCTTGATACAGTATTGACAGAGAGAGAGAGAGAGAGAGAGAGAGAGAGAGAGAGAGAGAGAGAGAGAGAGAGGGGGGGATCCAGGGACCAACGGGGTTTTGTGGACAGAAATAAAGAAGATCCTCAAGATAGTGATATGGGGTTAAAAAGATGTCGATGTTAATTCCCCTCACCCCAGGGACGACATTATAAATAAAATACGACAGAGGCATTGGTGAGTAAACCAGTTCTGCAGCTCCCCGACCTCTCAAAACCCTTTGTGCTAAGAACATATGCGAGTAACTTCTAGCGGCTGAAAAGAATTATTCCACAGTCGAGAGAAAATGCTTGTTACTCGTATGGGCCGTACAAAAATTCCAGCCATATTTGTATGGAGTGCAGTTTTCGGTCCAGTCGGATCATCAACCCTTAATGTTCCTAGCCACCTCTCAGAAGCTCAACGCACGGCTGATGCGGTGGTCGTTGCTGTTGCAGCCGTACCACTTCACGGTAGAGTATATTCCTGGTAGGGAGAATGTAGGAGCTGATTCCCTATCTAGACACCCAGCTCCTGAGGAAGAGGAATAGGTTGGTGGGGAACATATGGATCGAACCTCCAGTGAGGAGGAGTCGACGTGGTCAACTCTCTTAATAATAAGAACTTTCTATGTCACAGAATACTGGAAGGTTGCCGACCCTACGATAAAAACAAATTAGAGATCGTCTCCGTCGCGAGGTGATTGAAGGTTGTTGACCCTAAGATCAAAGAACAGAGATCGGAGATCAAAACAGCTATCCACTTGTTTGTTGTGAGACTGGGGGACGATAAACCACGATCACAACGCTTTGAACACAGAAGACGGAGTCACGATCAAGCAATATCACAACTCTTTGAAAGGGAAGACGGAGTCCCGAGAAAACACGATCGGAGGATCTTTTGAAGTACGGGAACGTATGTCCGTGATCCAGAGAAAAGAGTCGATATCAAAGGATAATCATTGATGTCCCGAAAAGATCGTTTATCAAAGGAGATTGTCGGCCTGTTGTATGTATGAAGATCAAAAGACAGGAGAAGAGAACAGGGGGCTACTTGGTGGAGTATACCAGTATAGTCCTACATAGCCAAAGTATAAATGGTCTGAATATACAATTTTAATTCAGTGTGCTACGAGGTCTTACAACGAGAGGAAGTGTTGATCTATTCTTGGTCTAAGTACGAAAAGGGATTTACAATGTTCCGCGTTGGTTGAAAACAACGGGCATTTGTACTGGATGTGCATATGTATTCCCAATTCAGGCTGAGGATAGTGATTATAAGGTAGTAGTGATGTAGAGTAGAACTCGAGCATAGTGAATTTGCGTGTGTGACCGTAGTATCGAGTGTCGGCAGCATTTATATGAGGAGTAACTTAGTGGGTCGAGTAAGGTGTCAGGGCACTCGATAGAATAAGTACTATGACACGAGAAGATAGGCAGAGAGGGGGGGGGGGGGGGGAAGATAAAGGATAGGTCTATGTTAGGAGATTCTAGTAGAGGTGGTTACTGGGATTTCGGTGCTGTTCCTGTGGCTTTTCCTTCTTTTACCTAGTCTAAAGTAATGTGAAGAACTCCTCTGTCTTATGCCAGAGTTCAGTTCTGTGAATATAAATATAGAGGTTACTATCTGATAACGGCCGTAAGCCTACTCTCACCTTTAATGAGTCTGAGTCAGGTTGATATCACCTGGTGTTGTCTCTTCGACAGGTTCCAATTGAAAGGGCAATAGCTACACTCCTGAGAAGAAGGAAAGTACCATATTCTTGTGCAGTGAAACCTAACATCAAGATTTGAGTCTTGTATCATAACTAAGGTCAGACAGTTCTTGAACTAAAGGAAACTTAGAATGCAGTCATGATAAGAGAGACTGACAGCATTATATTTTTCAAACAAACAAAGAACTGAATGCCGTAATTGTTCACATGAACTATCATATAAATGGAAAGGCCAGAACATTTTCCCAGCGTAACAGAACATTTCGTGAACTAAATGAAAGCAGTGTGTCAGTGATATATCTCTAGACAGTGTTTTTAGTTGTTCGTTCCTACATAAACGATAGTACATTCAAGTGTATCGGTGTATCGGATGTGTAGACATTACCTGTACTATAATAACTTTTCATTTTATTGGATGTATAAAACTGAAAAAACACGACCTACAAAATTCACTCCGGGATGAACATACTGTTTCAAAAGTTTTCAAGGAGATATTGTGAAGAAATCAACATCATTCAGAGAGACACTTCACTGGGTGAGCGCATTCCAGTTCTGTGCTGTTGTCATATAACATGGCCGTTGCGTGATGAGAACTGTGATGTGGATCCTAGACTGTCAATCTTGTCTCACTTACACGATAGAATACACCACAGATGTCTTTACACCTACACTATACACACCCATGACACAATTTATTCATTAAATAAGTTGAGTATTTATTGGAGGACAGTGTTGTGTGGGTATGTTCTAGAGGAATGTGAAGAGAGAGAGAGAGAGAGAGAGAGAGAGAGAGAGAGAGAGAGAGAGAGAGAGAGAGAGAGAGAGAGAGAGAGAGAGAGAGAGAGAGAGAGAGAGAGAGAGAGAGAGAGTGAATAAAAGACTGGAAAGGGGGTGTGTAGACAAAGGTTCGGCAATAGACCCAAAACTGGAAAAAAAGGGAAGTTTGAAGTGTGCTTGTTGATTCTACTGTCCCCCCCTCCCTCCCCGAGATGACAAGTGACAAAGATCAAGTATTCCTTTATTTTATGTCTTTTGATTTTTATTGTACTGAATCAAATGGCGACGATTATATACGGAAATAACAATGCATCGCCCATAGATACAGAAAGAGGAGTACGACAGGGATTGCGTGATATCCCTAAGCCTATTCAACTTATACATTGAAGTTAGTTAGTTAGTTAGTTAGTTAGTCGACAGATCATCCTCATTGCACATCGAACCATTCAGTCCATAAGTGCTCGGATCCCCTCCTCAGCAAATCCCGCAGCGTGTAGCGGCTAACGACACCAGTTCTGTGTTGGTTTATCAATCTTCTTTGGCTTCCTGCGTAGTGTTCTTGTTTGGCCACCCCTCTTTTAATTTGCTGTTCTCGCAGTCTGGCCATGGTTGTAGATTCACAGTCATCACTTGGTTCATCGCAAAAGTCTTACTTCTCGTAGAGCATTCAGAATGTCAGCCTGGTCCATGGCGCGTCCGCCCTCCACAGTAGCCTCACCTGCGAGCTTGTCAGCCCGCTCATTTCCTTGTACTCCCGCATGCCCTGGCACGAAGATGAAACTAATCTTTGCCAGCCGAGACCGCTCCAGAGGCAGCAACCATTCTCTTCGGATCCACCCCTCCTCTATCCTCTTGATCATGTTCATTGAGTCGCTAAGGAAACATGCCCTAGTGAATGTCTGTGTCTCGAGCCATGTTATTGCTTTACTTACTGCCATGACTTCCATAGTCAGGCTACTTGTGGTTTCAGTGAAAGCACCAGAGTCCTCCTTCACAATTCTCCCTCCGGCCCGAGCCGTAAAGGCCCATGAGCTTCTCACATGTCGGACGACCGACCCATCTGTGTAGATGACAGCATCACCGTCTAGCGAATTCTCGAAAATCAACGCTTGTACTTCAGCCTCCACAGCAGCCGGATTTTCTTGTCTGCATTTTCTATCTAGTTGGATGCAAACTGAAAAGGATGTGCAGAAATATGTTGGCACTTGTACCCACTCCTCGCCAGGTTCTAAGTCCTCAAGTGAACACACCTGTTGAAGAATGTCTTCGGCTTGACCCATCCACGACCGTCCTCTTTTTAACCTGCTGCCCTTCACCTTCCTAATTTCACTATGCAGTGGATGTTGTGTGTTTGCGTTAACTCTGAGGTAGGCGCGTGCTCTGCAAACTTGTATTCTGTCTTCAATGGTTGGAAAATCAAGAAGGTAGCGCATCGCCCTGCATGCTGTATCTCTTGTACATCCAAGAATAATGCGCATAGCTTCATTCTGTATCCTTTCCATCCTTTCTATCTGCTTACGGCTGAGAGTCAGGATTGCCATTGCATACTCAAAAACAGACATGACCAGCCCCTCGTACAGAAGACATAGATGGCGCTGCTCACAGTTTGCTGCCGCCATCACCCGCATCGCAGCCAAACCCCGCTTGGCCTTTGTTATCACCTGGTCTATGTGCTCATTATAAGCAAGGCTTCGATCAAACCGTATCCCCAGGTAATTCATTGCCTGCGTTCTTTCCACCGTCTCTGAACACAGCTTTACAGTTGGTGTTGGAGTGTTGACAATATGATTATTCAACGAGAACCAAGTCACTGTTGCCTTTGTTGGGTTGACCATTGCCCCAGCTTCATCACACCAAGTACTTATGCGATTGAGTTCGGTTTGTAGTTCCACAGCAACCTGCTCTCTATCCTTACCCTGACGATACACTAAAACATCATCGGCATATGACAATGTCCTGCCAGGTCCAGTGATCTGCTCACTGGTGATTCTCACTGTGTAGGCGTTGAACAGTACCGGAGATAATGGTGATCCCTGTGGTAGGCCAGGATATATTGTTGTTGGTTCCGAAGTCCAACTGCCACATCTAAAAACTACTTTCCGTTGGAAGAGGGCTGCAGCGATCCAACTAAGGAGGAATGGACTTATTTTGAGTTCAAGAAGCTGAAGCATTAAAAAATCCAATGGTACTCTGTTGTACGCGTCCTCAAGATCAATCGCTGCAGCAAAGGTTTCAATGCCTGAGTGGAAACCTTCATAGACATCATGGGCAAAAACTGCTGCATTGGTCCAGGTTTCTCTTTTTGGACGGTACCCACCCAGGGTAGGTGGGAAAACACCTTGCCTCTCTAGCTGGCTTGATATTTTCCTGGCAATTACCTTCTCCAGCAGCTTGCCTATTGTATTCTGCATGGTTATAATTCGATATCCCTGAATTTTTGTGTGGTCTTGTCCAGGCTTCGGCAAGGGAATCAGATAGCTGTGTAACCATTCCTCCTTGATGCTAGCACTCCCTATACTGTTGTTGTACATGTCTGCTAGTTTCTCTAGCTCGTTGTCGGTATACCTATTGATGTCGTCGTATCTTATGCCATCAGGCCCTGGAGCGCTGTTTTATGATCGTCGAAGCACAGCCTTGATTTCTTTCACTGTCACTGTGTCTTCATCCGAAGTGTTCTGGGCCTTGCATCTGTCTGAGGTGACCTCCTTGGCATGATTTTGGCCTCCCATGTCTGTCTGGTTGCTCTGCTCTAGATAGCGTTCAAAGAGGGCTTTGCCCTTGTCCTCGTCAGTCCTCTGCCAGATGAGGTCAGCACCTTGGAAGTCAGAAATGCTCTTATTCTTGACTACCCCACTCATGCTTTTATGGAGTCGCCAGAACAATTTCAGTGACTTGTCTGTGCTTACTCTTTGACACACCTCTGACCATTTTTCGCTTTTAACCACCTTGACCAGATTTTTGAAATAGCTTACTTTTGTGTGCATCTCTCTTTCTAAGTGCATGCAGGAACTAGGATGGCCAGCTCTGTTCTTCTTGGCATTTTGCCATCTCCTTACAACACTACGCTTATTTACCCAAGCCTTCTCCACCTCGAAATTCCACCAAGGTGGCTGCTCCCAGCTTTTTTCCTGCCCTGAAGCTTTCTGCGCTTGTCACGTTTTATACATTGAAAGAGAATCTGCCAGGACTTAACATCAATGGAAGAATCATAAACAATCCTAGGTAAGCTGACGATACCGTGTTACCAGCAGAAAGCGAGCAAGAATTAAAAGACCTAGTGGAATAGGGACCAGGTATAGTGCATGCAGAAAGTGGCTTAAATACGTATGAACATCCAAAAAACGAAAACTATGATAATTCTCAGTGGAAATGAGAGGTCATCAATGAACATCACAGTAAATGAGGAGATACTAGAAAAAGTACCAAGTTTCTCCTATCTAAGACATGTAATAACAGATGAAGCCAGAAGCGAAGCAAAAATGAAAAAGATAATAGGAATTTTAAAAAGAACTGTTTTCAACAGCATGAAATCATTATTAACATCTAGAGAGATTAATAACGCATTAAAAATGAGAGTTGTCAAATTTCATGTATATTGAACACTACTGTACGACGCGGGAGCCTCACCAATGAACAAGCAATTCGAAAATCAAATATAGAGGTCATGAAGAGGTGGATATACAAAAGAATATGTTGTATTTAATGGAAACAAAAAACAACTGTAGAAACATTGAGAACGAAAAGAGAGTTGACGAAAGAAATAAACACAAAAAAAAAAAAAGAGGCAAGTGAAATATTTCAGCCATTTTAAATGACATAACAGTAGTTACAAGGGTGCAAATCAAGTCTATTTTTTAGGGCGTTTGATAAGGCGACCGCCCCATAAACCCTAATATGTTTGTTATACAGCCTCTGTTCGATCTTGCAAAAGCGGACCTCAATTGACCTAGATATCTGCCTCGTTCTGATACGTCCCGACACGATCGGCTCGAACCGATGCGAACCGGCGCGAACTGGACCAGGCACGTGGTGTGATCAAACCCCTCGATGAGGAGACCGATGTCAATATGACAGATTGGAAAAATGATTTGGCCCATCACTAGAGTTACCTCGAGTTTCCAAAATTAGACGTATGAATACATTTTCAAGGTTCAGAATGATAGTTACCAACAGTCCCTCGGTTTCCATATAGGGAACCCATGTATCAACTCTAAGCGATAAGAGAAAATCTGCGTAAAAGATACTAGCGAGGCAAACATTAACACTAATAATTAAGTCATAATAATATAATAAATTTAAATATTGAGCACAACCCACTACTGGCAACGCCGATCGCATTCTGGTATGAACCTAAGGCCTATCCACGTCAATATGGAAGCACTATACTCGAGTTTCGCCCTCGTTTGAGCTCATCAGTAGTGCATATCCCTGACCGGATCCGGAAACAAGTCCCGGATCACGCGTGTGAAGCGGGTGTGTAACCCGAAACCCGAACAACCACATAATGAATTGAGTAATTGCTCACTGTATTTAGTAGGCCTGGTGTTCCTTGCAGTGAGAAGACCTGATCGTTCGGGTCCCATCGATTGACGGACGTCGGTCGCGGCGATTGGGCAATCTTGAGCATAGCCTACGATGGGTAGCGTTGTGATGTTCTGTTGTGATAATTTGGTGTGTCCAGTGTGTGCCGCGTGGTTACACACCCGCTTCACACGCGTGATCCGGGACTGTTTCCGGATCCGGTCAGGGATATGCACTACTGATGAGCTCAAACGAGGGCGAAACTCGAGTATAGTGCTTCCATATTGACGTGGATAGGCCTTAGGTTCATACCGGAATGCGATCGGCGTTGCCAGTAGTGGGTTGTGCTCAATATTTAAATTTCAAATCCCGAAACAACCACATAATGAATATTAATAAATGGCTATATTTCTAGTAGGTATAACGTAGCGTCGGCGGTCATGTTCTGCCATCTCACTCAATCACCAGAGTCGTCGATCAGCTCCGTGTTCCTGTCTCGACCGTGCCACATGGCCAAGCCATCCAGGTATTTACTTCTCAGTCTTCCCCTTGGTCTCTTGCCTTCGATCTTGCCAATCGTCACCTAGTTCTGCAAGTCATTTCTTCTCATAACATGCCCAACAAATTTTGACTGGCTTCGTCTACTGACTCTAATCAGTTTACAACCTTCATTTGTGTCTTGAAGGACTTGTTCATTGGTTTTTCTGTCTGTCCATGGTATTCTTTGCATTTTCCTCAGAACCCACATTTCCACAGCCATCAACTGTTATTCAGCTAGAATGCTCATTGTCCACACTTTACATCCATACAAAAATAGAAGTTCTAAGTAGCTCATCAACACTCTTTTTCTCGTTTCAATTGATATCTTTTTATTGGTCAGTGTTTTTTATCTTGCAAAAGGCTACATTCGCAATGGCAATTTTTGTTCTAATCTATTCAAGGCATTTACCATCATATGTTATGACTGTTCCGAGATAACTGTATCGATTCACTTGCTTAAAGAATATGCCCATTTACTCGTATATCACACTGTGGTATTTCCTTCTTCCCACTGACGACCATTATTGAACTGCTTCAACACAACTATATACTGGTGTAACATCCACGGGACATGGAACTGCTTCAACATACAAGATGATCAACACAACTCTATACTGGTGTAACAGCCACGGGACAAGGCACTTCTTCAAAAAACTGAATCCTAGCAGGGTGTATGCGTGCACACTACTGGGATTCTCCGTGCAGTACCTATGGGAGCAGACTGATCACGTATTGGTATATTCGAGTGTAGTGACAGAGATCCGTTACAAACCAGTTCATCAATTTTTCATGGGGAAAAACCAGAATTAGGGAAACTGAACAATGGGTGAGGGGGGTGGGGGGGGGGAAGAAGAGGACGTATAAGTGAGACTATAAATAAGGTAAACTATAAATAAGGGAAACTATAAATAAGGGGGATTATAAAAAGGGAGACTAAGAATAAGGAAGTTTATAAATAATGGAGACTATGAATAAGGGAGACTATGAATAAAGCGGACTATGAATAAGGGAGACTATCAATAAGGGATACTATGAATAAAGGAGACTGGGCAAGGGAAACACAGAATACGAAAGAATATGATCACTATCCAAGCCTCACGTGTCTTAATGACCTGTTGCACTTTGTGATGTTTCTCCAGTTGATGCCCAGAACTGTCTGCCGGGCTGGCATGCCCACGCTGGGGCCTGCTACGGTTTCGGTGAGTCCCAGGTGTCGTGGGGAGATGCTCAGGTGACCGTTCTTTGTTTATATCACACACACACACCCACAGGTCTACTGACATACTGATAGGCTGGCAAACAGACAAACAATTACATAGATAAATATATTTATAAGATACATGGTCAGAAAGGCAGTCAGAAAAACAGACAGGCATATAGACAAATAAACAAACAGATAGACAAACAGAGAGACAGACATACATAAGAAAGGACCAGCATACAAATAGAATGTATGTAGGTAAGCGAATAGACAGACAGACAAACAGGAAGAAAAATAGTCATACAGACAGGCAACCATACAGACAGACAGACAGCTATTAATATACTGTATTTGACAAACACGAAACAATTGCTTAAATATAATGAGGCGTTAGCAATTAGGCGATTCAGCCAGTTTTATGCAAACATAAAGAGTTCGTGTTAAATTTGAAATTACCTTGGGGATAACAAATGCTCTACATTTGAACAATACCGGTGACTATGTTTTTAATTGTGTCAACTAAAGTAATATTCATTTATTCACTTCAGTTGATATATAACTATAGCAGTATGCACCTGATGATATGAAGTAATGAGGGACATGTAGTCTGATAGGGTGGCTTACACAAAGTAATTGGGGACATGGTGTCTGTAAGGCGTGACTAACACCAAGTATTGGAGGACATGATGTCAGGTAGGCGTGGCTTGTACAAAGTAATGGAGGACATGGAGTCTGAAAGATGTGACTTACACACAGTAATGGGGGACATAGAGTCTGAAAGACGTGGCTTACACAAAGTATTGGAGAACATGGTGTCTGTAGGCGTGGCTTACACAAAGTAATGGAGGACATGGAGTCTGTAGGCGTGGCTTACACAAAGTAATGGAGGACATGGAGTCTGTAGGCGTGGCTTACACAAAGTAATGGAGGTCATTGTGCCTGTAGGCGTGGCTTACACAAAGTAAACAGGGGGAACTATAGGAGCCATGGACATGAAACGACATGAGGCATGGACGGTGGCCAAGGATCGAGAGCCTTCCGGTGGAAAGTGTTGAGAGTTATGTTTTGTAAAGGACACATTTGATAATGGCAATGATAATGGCGATACAAAGGGCAATAACATTTAACAAGAGGTTATTTACATATCCTTTACAGGACGCAGTCAACCAGTGCATTTTTTTTGTTTGACTGTTTGTGATTTCTGGGCAATATTACGTTCAGTTGTTTGCCATTGCTTCTGAACGACCAGCACTCATACCTTTGTATGGAAACCATAAGCAAGGCGGTTTGCTACCAAATCGCCCGCAGCTGTGTTTGGAACGTGATATGCGGGATTACGAATTGCGTTCGTAACACCTTTGCCACAGATCCGGTGATAATATCTAACGGCAATGGAAATATGGTTTCTGAGGACAATGCAAAGAAGCAGTTGAACACCGCAAACTGATTAGAGAAATTAGACGCAGACAGTTAGTATATTTTGGTCACGTTGTGAGGAGAAAGAAACTGGAGAACTTGGTGACAACTGGCAAGACTGAGGGGTAGAGAACAAGGTAAAGGCAGAGAAGTAAATATTTAATGGACTGGCCACATGGTATGCCCAAGACTAAACATAGAGCTCATCTACAACTCTGGTGATCGTGTGAGATGGCGAAACTTGACCGCCTCGCTTATCGGAATGGCACGTGATAATGATATGGCGATGATACCAGAAGCAAGAAAGAAAAAAAAAAAAACGAGACAAGAAATAACGCAGACAGAGATATTATCTCTCAAAAGCGTTGACACATTTGGTCACGACGTTAACTTTAAAACTGAAATAATTGTAGTATATTTATGTAAACCTAAGCTCAGATGGAAGGGAACTTGTATGCTTGCTGACGATCTCAGTATAAGTGACAACAACCTGTGTTGTGTTTGTGAACTTGACTGAGACACGCTTCAATGCGTCTGCCTGTATTCTTGTAGGAGCTGTGTTTGTGTCCTTCACTGAGACACGCCCCAATATGCCTGTGTGTCTGTCTTCCCGCGGGAGATGTGTTTGTGTCTTTCACTGAGACCCACCTTAATGTGTCTGTATTCCTGTAGGAGCTGTGTTTTGCTTACAAGGGAAAGCTTGCACAAATAGAGTCTGCCCAAGAGAACACGTTTCTGAAGAATCTGGTCAGAAATAAACAAGGTTTGGGCAATTGTTTGTTTGTTCATTGCAAGATCCTTGTCCTAGAGTAAACAAGCAAGGTTTGGGCAATTGTGTGTTTGTTCATTGCATATATTAGGTTGCGGGATTTGCTTGTAAATTAAACTTTCAAGGTAAATGTGCCGAAGTGGAATGTAATAATTGCCACTCACCCTACCCAAACAGCATCTCCTTGGTTGCAAGATCCTTGTCCTAGAGTAAACAAGCAAGGTTTGGGCAATTGTGTGTTTGTTCATTGCATATATTAGGTTGCGGGATTTGCTTGTAAATTAAACTTTCAAGGTAAATGTGCCGAAGTGGAATGTAATAATTGCCACTCACCCTACCCAAACAGCATCTCCTTGGTTGTACCCTGACCCCAAAAACATGAATTGATCCAACTATTACAATGTTATAACCGTCATGTCCCCCCCAAACGCTCCCAATGTTTGTCTTACAGTGAGCATTGATATAGAGATTCCATCACATTCTTGAGCAACTATCAAACTTTTTACACCTTTCCAATCAATTCATGATCTGTCACATCTAAGCACATCTTATGTACATTCTATAACCCTCACATCTTTCCCCCTTTTTATCACATTCTATGAGCTTTAATCTTCACCACATTTTCAGTAATTTAAATTC